>CAEFZY010036850.1:0-26415 GCA_903066815.1 Brachyrhaphis roseni
TGACCTAATTATTCCATTCAGGTGTGGTGCAGCAGGGGCGCATCTAAAAGTTGCAGGACACCGGCCCTCGAGGACTGGAGTTTGACACCCCTGCTCTAGGATGATGATTGGGTTTTTGTGTGCCTAAAATTACTGATTTTGTTGCACATTTTTCAAAAAAGTTGCAGTCAGTTGTAAATTTTTTAAGCTTTATTTACAAAAAAGTTGAAATTGCTGGACAAAACCTTCCAAAAAAAAAAAGACAAGAAAAATAACATTATCACAAATATTAACATTTTCAAAATGTTACCTTTCTTCTTTTTCCTCCTTACTTTAAAAACTAAGAATGATAATATAATGGTGGTTCTTCAAGGGGAACACATTACCTACCATAGATATTTCTTCTTCTATTTTCTTTTTCTCAAAATGTCATGTAACTTTATGGCTCTAAATGAATTTTATTTGTCTGGGAAAATAATGAGTGGAATGCCATGTTTTTCTTATTTAAAAATAATTCAATTTTGTTTATTAGCATCTTTTATGGTATTTCTAACATTGTTTAAAAAAAAAAACGCTTAGATAAAAAATCTGCAGAATGTGCCATTTTTATATTTGATTAATCGTTAGAATAATTGATTAATCAATAATTTCCAAACAATCATTAGTTGCAACCCCAGTTATTAGACTTCCTACAATGGCTCTCAAAATATTTTAAGCTAAAAAGGATAAACTACCAACTGCTTCTGCATAAAGATGCTCCACAATGCAAACATTTTCACAAAATGTATTTCAGAACCTAAAAATGGAAATTAAATAACAGTTCTTTATAAATAACTTTTATTAGATAATTATCAAAAATGTTTTGTTGAAAATGTCATGTTTATGTAGCTGAACTGACAGATTTGTTTTTGTTGGATTTTAAAGGTTGCAGACCCCTGAATTATCTTCTAAAATCATAAACTCTACTTCTCTTGTTTTACAGTGTTCTAATAGAATGACAAACTTTGCTTTCAGTTTCAATCCAGAAACTAATTAATACATAAGTGTCCACTGTTGTTAAAACAACTAAATTTCACCACTTTAAAAGATTTCTAAAGCTACTGTTATCATAAAAAGCCGTTTAAATTTGGTTCATAATGCTGAATGGATGCTTTTACTTCAACTTTTGCTCCATAATTATTTTTTTTATTTTTATTCTTTTCAGGTGGCTGAGGTGCTGGGCGTCGCTCCGATGCGAGTGTATGAAGTTGCGACGTTTTATACCATGTTTCTTCGTAAACCTGTGGGAAAATACTTCATTCAGATCTGCACGACAACCCCCTGCATGCTCTGCAACTCCGACAGCATCCTGGAGGCCATCCAGAACAAGCTGGGTAAGAGAGGGAGTTTACATTTTAAAGTTGAGAAATGAACCAATAAAGACATGAAAACGCAGGTGACTGCAGACGTTTTTAATCACTTATAAGTTGGATAAACAGTGAGTACAAACATGTAAATATGCAGGTTTAAATAGTATTAAAGGTGACCTATTATACTACAGGTTAGGATAGGTCTGTGGGAGATACAAAATATGTTCATTATATATTTTTTGCACAAAATCATTCTTAGATAAGAATTTTAGTCTGGTCAGTTCTGCCTATCTTGTCACTTTAAATCCTAATCTGTTGCTGGCCACGCCCCCCAACTCAACATTTACACTCGCACATGAAAATGGCTGCAAACAGATGCACAATTATCCAACCGTTCTTCTTTGAAAAGCATTAGTATTGCCTCCTGCACAACCAACAAGATTGCAGCAAGTGGTTTCTGGATGGTAAGTTGACAACAAAAGACTTGTCTTTTCCTGTAGCCATTGTACTGCGATAAAACCAGCTCATCAAACGTCCTGGAGCTTTACATTGGTTGCTAGGTAACGCCACAATGCCTGTATGTGACACCTAATTCAGCTTCATCTGGTAAATTATTTACACACACTTTTTTAATTACATATCTATACGTCACATATATTACATTATTTGTTTATTTATCAATCTGGGACCTGAGTGAATTTTGTACCACAAACATGCAAAGGTGGTATGACAATAAAAAAAAAAAATCTTTGAATCCTTAGTTAGGTGGTTTTTGAAATGGCATGTTTTTCAGACACCAAAAAGCATCAATTGCCAACAAAGGGCTCTGCTTTTTAACTTATTATCAAGTGACAGGGCTGCTTTTAGAAGCAGCAGAGACCCAAATGGGAGTATAAAAATGTTCAAAAAGTGAATTTTTCATAATAGTTCCCCAGTAACAACAAACAATATGGAGATACAGACATTTAGAAGGCAACACTAGCATTTTGTTACTTGCAGTCAAGGGGATATTAAATACTTTACTGTGAAATGTTGCTGTATCAGTTCATGTTTCTCTCCTTATGTTCTCCACAGGCATCAAGGTTGGAGAAACCACTGCAGACAAGATGTTCACTCTGATAGAGGTGGAATGCCTGGGCGCCTGTGTGAACGCCCCAATGGTCCAGATAAATGACAACTATTATGTGAGTGCTCGACTGCTCCGCGCAGATGGCGCTTTTAACAAAATTAACGAAATTAGATTAAGACCTGGAGTAAGTTAGTAAGGAACGCCTACAGAGACTGCAGCTATCAGCACTGCTTCACCAAGTCGAGCTCAGGTGTGCTAGTCTACTCTGACCATGTTTTCTAAATAATTCAGCTGTTATTTACCAGTAGGAAAAGGAGCTGCAAACTTAAAATTAACTAGAGAGTTTGAAGCAAAAAAAGTCAAAAATCTCAGAAATTAAGAGTGATCTTTTTATATTACGCAAGTTTTAGTCGACATTGTATGTAAGCAAACAATTAACTTTCCTTGTAAATAATATTAGATCAACCAGTTTTGCCTCAACTAAGAATGTTTATACGTCATTGAGGATGGCATATAAACACGCTGAAGTGTGCAGTTCGCTTTCACACTGCAGTGTCAACTGAACACCAAAACCTGTTCCCCTCCTCACCTGTGGTGGCGCTGTACCAATAGCCACTGAAGGAAACAACATAAAACCCTCTGAAGAAGACATGAGTGCAAAATTGAGTAGTGTCAGATTTTAGTGATTGCAGGATTTCTGTTTTGTGTAGGTAAAAAAAAAACACGAGCCATTTCTCCCATGAACTCTAGATTCACAGGCTTATTTTGGTTGTATTTACCCATAATGCCTTGCTCTTTAGTGCATTTCCTGCTTTCAGTGGTCTCTGGTTCGCTTGGCATTCACCAGAGTTCACTTCAACTACAGATCTAGGTTTGTAGGCGGACCAGAGTTTCCCAAATTAACCAAATTTTCTAGACAAATGAACTGGAGTTTAATTAAAGCGGGCTAAACATGGCTGCTGTGAATGCACTCTTAAAGTCTGTTGGGGCTGAACAATATATGGCAAATACATCCAAATCGCAGAGAATAACTCTCAAATACACAAAAGGAGGCTACAAGATGGTAGCATAACTTGGATATAATTTTTTCATATCGCAATATATACTAGAGGTACAGCTGGACAATAAATCAATAACATATATTGATCAATATCAGTAGATAATACATCTGATAGAATAAAGATTCACTGAACTCTGATCCAGAATCAGACTGCATTCTGGGAGATGTAGGACATTGTAGACTTTAGCCTCTCCCAGCCAGCTGAGTAGAATCAACTAACTCACTCACTCCTTTGTTGCATAGCAACTCACTTGCTCTTTGGTTGCCTAGCAACAACATGCCCAATAACTGATGCAGCAGCAGTTTCAGAGTTTGCCACCTTGCCTCATATCTGCTGAAAAATAATAAAAAAACAACAGCAGAGTGAAAACTGGATTAAACAGGAAAGGTCATGCCATCAGTTTGGCAATATTTAAAATATTTAAACAAAAAACTAATCAGTAATTATTGATATTGAATTATATGAAATGCTTTTACTTGAGTCCTATATAGTATCTTTGAGTGTTTAGAAAAGCGCTATACAAATAAAATGTATTATAATAATGATTATTATTATCATATTAAGATATGTTTTTCAGCCATATCGTCCAGCCCTACTTCTGTCAGAAAACAAAAAAATCAAAATGTTGGTCCTTTCCTATATCGCAAGAATAAAAAGCATCTTCCATAATATTTCAAATTCAAAAATACTTCATAAATCCAAAAGAGAAATTAAATAATATAATAATTAATATTCACAGTAATATAACCAATCATTAATTATTGTTAACTATTTTAAATAATATTTTTTTATTACTATTATTAATATATTAATATTTTGTGGTTTTGTGCATGTCAGTTGAAAATGGCATCTACTGCTTCTGGCCTTTAACTAACTGTATTTTTAAATATATTTAAAAAAAAAACCCTGAAACCAGTCCTATTCCAAACTCTGAATCCCCATCACTGAAAGGTTTATTTCTCCCTCAGGAGGATCTCACACCAAATGACATGGAGCAAATTATCGACGAACTGAAGGCCGGACGAGTCCCACCACCTGGACCCAGGTACGCGCAACCAACATCATATTGATAATAACGTCTGCTTTTCCGTCTTTTACACCTTCCTGTTTTGTTTTTATTGTTTTGTAGGAGTGGCCGTTTCTCTTGTGAACCGGCAGGCGGATTGACCTCCCTGACAGAACCGCCTCCAGGACCGGGATTCGGTGTCAGAGCAGACCTGTAGATATTAATAATGGTACTCTGAGAGAAAGTTGCTGTCATGTTTAATTCAAAGCATGTTGTGTAAATAAAATGTTCATATACCTGTTTAGGTACAAGCTTGGTTCTTACATTTACTCAGTATGTCTTAATGATATACTACTACTTATTTATAGCCATTTTTACACCTAATTATTATAGGAAGCCATATTATTCCTTTTTTTTACTTAGTTGTACAAAATTAGTGCAAAATTTATTAAAAATACACCGTATCAGGTAAAATCCCTCAAGGATAACTGTATAGAAGAATGGCATCAAATAAATCAGATTAATATTGAGTATTTTCTACTAAACTGGAAGTTTTTAGTTTAATTATTCTCATAGATATTCTGCATTTATGAAATACAAAACATTTACAAATATTCATAATTTCCTAAAGAATCTACTGTTGCCAGTGGATTTTTAATTTATTTCTGGCCCAATATTGGAGTTTTTAAACCATTTCTAATTTGACTAAAGATATATATTTTTTTAAATGACTAGTCTGTTAATCTTTAGTTACCTGTGTACCAAAAATCACCTGATTTTATAGGTGAGCACATGCTTTTGTTGCCAGAGCAAATTTTGTTTTACTAAAAAGACCTGCAGTTACGTTTATCTTAAATTTCTTACTTTGAAAAAGAAAAACAAGCAGGAGAGTTTTTAATGTTATTAAAGTGAAAATATTCCAAATTAACGTCACCTTCTGACTGAATAGAGGTATTTATTAAATGACATTTTTTTAACCACTGAAAAGAGATTGTGCCTCAGTTTTATTTTTTAATTAAGCCACTTATTTTTGTGTAGCATATTTTCATAGGTTTTTCATGTAACTTGAGGAATGTTAAATATCCTAGAATTTTACCCTTAAAATAAGGCTGTAGTTGTATTTTCTTACCTAAATTCGACCCTAATTCTGTTTTATTGTATTATTTTACCTTCAGCTCTGTTACTTTAATGCCGATTCATACTTAAGTAAACAAAACATGAGCCACACTTATCCTTGAATTCACACGTTCATCTGACTGAAAATGGCCGACCTGATTTAGAGCTGTCAGGAATAATGTCACAGGTAAACGTTTTTAAACAATAGCACAGACGTATATTTCCTCTGCCAGTGCAGATTTGTGATTTTCTTTTAAAGGTTTGACTATTCCTATTTATTTTTAGAAAAAAATGTGGCGCAGGTTGTTTTTTATAAAATTTTCATTAAATTGAAACTGAAGTAAATTTTTAGTCCTTTTTTTAATACCAAAAATGGTGGGGGTATTTGTGTTGTACACATTTAATAAGTGGGAATCTGTTCATTGTATATTTTACTGTGACATTTCTAGTTTTGTTTGACACAGAGCTGTACGTGATGATTCATTTATCTACAACTGAAAAACACCTGGTGGAGACAGAAACTAATCACAAAGTAGTTCAGAGGAAACGAGTGGAAAGTAACACTGGACCTTTGGGGAGGCTGTTATTTTATGTCTTAACCTTTTAACTGTAAATCATATTGGCATTTTGCTTTATTTCAAACAATCATCTGTGGCTTACAATAACTTAAATGCAGCTGTTGGTGTGTCTGATTAGCCCTTAAAATACATTTATTTCCCAGTAATATCCTTATAAATACCTTACATTTTAATTTTGTACTTCTATGTATGTTTGTGTTTTGATAGCGAATACTAAAATACCTTAACAAGGATTATTGTACCTTTAAAAAAGGCAAACAGGGTTGAGTTTTAAAGCTGCTTTTTATCAACTTTATTTTCAATATAGGCATCTGTACATTTAAAAATGTGACATAATAAAGCATAATGACTTAAGAAAATGAGAAAAATTACAAAGTTAAAGCATAAGAACAGAGGAGTACATTGTTTTAAACAAAACATTTATAGGCATTAAAATTAATTTATTAGGCTTTCAGTTTTTCACCACTTACATTTATAAATATAAAGATTTTTAAATCTAATAAGAAAATGTAAAAGTATAAAACCTTTGTAGTAGTGTTATTTTACAGTTCACAATTAGTTGAATTGTGTTCAATTTCAGTCCAAGAATATTTCACATAAATAGCCAGAAAATATGTGAAATTTTATGTTGCAGTTTTACAAAAAGGTAAGATTTATCAGTCATTTCCACTACAACAAAAACATGTTTTGTTGGATACATTCAATTAATTCTGGAGTAAATTTCCTTTATCTTGTTGGTTAATACTTACTGATCCAGATCAATGACCAGTTAATATTAAGTTATTGTTCCAATAAAATTAACAATTTAAACGACAATGACTCGCATATCTAATTTTTTAAAAATCCAAAATAGCACAATTAATCCGTCCGTTTTTGGTGAATGTGTATTTCGTCCATTTTAGTTTAGTAGCAACCAAATAAAACCAAATGGAATTGCATCAAAAACTATAATTTATTCTCCCACAAATTCTAGTGTGTGTATATATTTTAAATCCTCAGAAATACAGTTAATGTCAGAAGACATTTTTCATCCACTAGTCGGGATTTATGAATATTTTTAATCCATTTTTCCTAAAATATATTTTATTTTTAACATATTTGCTACTCCACATCATGGAGCCAAAATAACAGGACTTGTCCACAAAAATTTGATAATTGAATAGGAATTGTGTTGACATTACAATCACATTCACATCAATCCTTTTAAAAAAATATTGTTTGGTATTAAACACCACAATCTATGTTTAATCCAATTCAGCTTGAATAGTGCTGGTTGTTAAGTATGTATCCATTTAAATAATGAGATTTATTTTTCCAGACAACGTCATAACGCTTTATTATATTTTAGTAATAATTTATGTTGTTTATTTTCTGTTGCTGCTTGCTCTCCATCCCGTCCCGGTGGCGTTTTCGTGTCTAGTCTGCGCCCCTCCCCCCACTTTCTGGTCTGCAACATTATGCGCCGTGACGCATGCGCGCCATGTCCGCCCAGATGCAAATGCCACTGCGCAACCAGTTCAAAGCTGACTCATTCACACAAAGAAATGGCGGGCATTAAATGACAACTAATGCCAACCACTTAGTTACCGACACTAGGCCTAAAAATAAAAGCAGCAAACGTCAACATTAATAAATGTATCCACTGTTTAGCTCAAGCCGTCATCTTTCGAGAAAGTTCCTACTGACCGCAGCGGAAAAGATGACGTCAAGCGGCCATTCCTGTTTTCTCCCTCTCCTTCCCTTTTAGTCCGATTTACCACGTTTAAAATCCACTTGAAGGCGTTTAACATGCCGCTAAATCGCGAAACGTGAAAGCACAAATAACACTGCAAGCATTAGAAAGTGCGAAATTACTCACAGCTTCCACAAAATATCACTTAAATCGTTTGACACATACCCATCTAGTCTGTCCGGCAGACGGAGACCTTATAAGCTCGGTGGGGGCTCGGGGTGCCACGTGACTCAACTCGACCAATCAGAGCACGTCTTGCATGTTTTGCTAGGCTTTTCTCGGAGCGGACGACAGACGAACGGCTGCGATGTTTTCAAAAGCAGCGATGAACGTCACACAGCCGTAGGCTACGGTTAACGTACAAGATTTAGAAAATAACTGTTAAAATCGCGCACCGCTAAGTTAAATCAGGACGCGAATGAGTTGGTAGGAGCGTGTGACCCGGTTTGAAGGTAAGCGCAAAACTGTTCTTGATTGTTTGGGTTAGAAATCCTTGTTAGCCGTCTGGCTACGTTTACAGCGAGCAGGCTAATGTAAGAGCTAACTTGACGTAAACTGCGTGCGAAAATGAACGTTTAAGTGTTTGCGTGGGCTCGGTATAGCTGTACGCCACGTGCCTTACACACATTGAAGTAGTTTATGACACCTAAACAGGCCGCGACACATTTTAGGATCCGCTCATGTACCAGCGAAGCGTTGTGTTTGAAGCGAGGGTTCAGGGAGCAGATAGGAAAATGTCGGAGCGAAGCAGCTGGGTTAGACCCAGTCAGTCAGCGAGGCAGTGACGGGCTGGAAACGCTGGGGAGGGGGGACTGTGTAAGGGCAGCGAAAGGGGCTGCAGTGAGTGGGCTTTTGTCTCGAACAGGGTAGGGTGTCTGTGTTGATTACTGCCGTTTGAAATATTACATGTTTTTTAATTTTTTAATTTTTTTCACCTCACTGGCAGCGAGTACCAATCATCTAAATATTCAAATGTAAACTAACTAGGGTAAATGTATTATTATTATTATTCATTGCAGGTTATAAGCAAAAAAGAGAGAAAAGGTTATATTGGTGAATTTAGCGCGTTCTTACATTGGTTTGGGTGTATTGGAAGAAAGCGGCATAAATGTCCCCCTGAAGTGGGTGGTGTTGTCTGCAGTGATCTCGCCGCCGTTTATTTACAATCAGCGCTGGTTTTTGAGATAATCACCACCAAGTCTAGTGTACGGTGCAATTAGGATTTATTAATACACACACACACACAAGGAACTTGTTTCGTTGAAGTAATTAGGAGCCCGATTCTCCAAACCGGTGACTCTGACATCTTGGGGGGGGTGTTTGCCTCATACAAAAGCTGTCTGTTTTTTTTAGATGACGAGCAATCTAAAAGCAGACGACAAGCTAAAAACAAAAATGGATAGATGGTAAACATCTATTGTGTGACACGGTATTTTATAAAGCTTTTAAATTGTATTTGCATGTATAAACGTAAACACAATTACCTTAAAAGTCAAATAAAATGCAAAATAACATCATAAAATGCACAGAATTCAAATTTTTCTCTAAAGTATTTTAAAAAATGAACAGTAATATCAACTATTAAAGGTTTTGTGTAAACCAGAGGAAGCATAGACAAAGATGACTGCAGATGCAGCTGCATGAATGAGGGTACTTGTTCTTTTCATTGTCTTAGAAATACAAGGACTTGATTTCCACTGTAGTCTGTAATAGTGACGCACCATTCAATTATTAGGTTTTTTTGCCTTTGATCGGCAGGTTATTAATTGAAAACCGGGATTTTGTTTTAATTAAAAAGAAACCTGTGAACGCCCTCATTTTTGGTTTGTAAAATGCATCAGCAATCATCTTTTTTACGTTTACTAAAAATCCGATAAAGGTCAGTGACATATGCTTAAATGTCAGTTATAATTCCTTTTTATCTTTTCGACTCCAAACAACCATATGTCGCTCGGAGCCTTCAGCACATTTTTAATGTCAGTGTTTGTTTGTTTCATGTAGTAGTTAAATTAAAATGAGCGTGTTTATATGGGTCGAAGTCATTAAAAGAAAATCTGGACTGACGAGTCAGATCTCTAAGAAAACCAGAAATTATCTGTAATTCAAAGCTAGACAGAAGCATCTGGAGACTTTAATGATTAAAAGCTTTAATTCAGACATTACCACAACATTTACTCAGGATTATAAAACATTTATGCTCAAAAAGGACACTCTTATATAAAGGTATAAACCGTGTAAATACAAAATCTGTTTTCTTTTATTAACGGGGAAAAAAAGCTATCAATACCAACCTGATTTTATTTAAATATTTTTTTCTACACCAGATGACTTTGTAGTAATTTGAGTGTATTTTATATTGCTGTGAAGCAATTTAGGCACAATCTTCTTTGCTGAATTGTTTTAATCAACTAACACTGAAGAGTTTCTGAGAGCTAAATATCTTTTTACGATCATCCTACAACTTGTTACGTCCAGACTTTGAGTAGGCCAATCCCTGACCTTTGCATTGTTTGTTTGTTTTTGTTTGACTCATTCAGAGCTGGATTTGCTTGTGTGGTTTTGAATGTTATCCAGCTGTATAAACCAAGCGCTCTTCAGCTAAAGGTTACAAACCAATGGCCAGACCCTTCACTCCAGGATTTCCTAAAGCAGAGCAGAACTTATGGTTCTGTCCTTCAGATTTTGGATTGGAGCAGCTCAACATCATCACATTAATTAGTTGTCTTAAATGCAGTTTTAGCTTTTTTTTTTAAACCAGATGTAACAAGACACCTTCCAAAAAGTTCTACTTTATCCTCCCGAGATATTTTTGAGATCATAAAGACATGTTTTGGTTTTTTATCAGTAATGGGTTTGTCCATGAACCTCCCATGGATGGCAGATTTGACCCAGTCTCTTTCTCATTGTTGACTCATAAACTCCGACCTTGACTTAGGCTACTGAAGTCTGATTAGATGTTCTGGTTTTTTGCGACCTCCTGGATGAATCATCAATTCTCTCTTGGAGTATTTTTCGTACATTGGCTTCTTCTGTGAAGATCTACCATACTCCATGCTTTTTCTGTTTGTAGATAATGACTCAGATTGGCATCCCAAAACCTCAGAAATGGCTTTGTAATCCTTTCCAGGCTGATTCACGACTGTGACTTTCTCTACATTGGGTTTATTTGTTGAGCTTTTTGTCTACTTCTTGTTGTCAGAAGGCTTTTATTTCAGTTTTTTTGCCAGTAATCAGGCCTGGATGTGGCATGTAAATCTTTTTTTTCTCACTGTAATGTAGTAGGTGATACCATTTAAATATACAGAATCAAAACATGTTGACAATCTGCAAACGCAAAGAAATCTTTAAACAGTTTCCAGGCCACATTTTGTCCTTTTCTGCTCTAGGATTTCATTATTTCATGTGACAAGAGTAAACTTTACCTTGGTGGTGGTGTTGGGTTTTAGAATTAAAGTGTATCTCCTAATTTTGCTTATAAATCCCAGATTTAATTGGGATTATCTAATCTTTCTAACTAACTAAGTTGGAGAACTTGGACTAGTGAATCTAATTGATATTTAATTCCAATAGTAACACAGACATGTTCATCATATTTGGTTGTTCACTTTATTAATCCATAGCAAAGTAACAAATACCATTGTGCTGCTTTGGATGTAATTATTTTAATGTGTTTATAATAACCAGCTCCTAGTGTATTTACTAAATACAAAGCCTGATTCTTTTCAAAATATTTAGACACATTAAAAAACGGTTCTAATAAGCACTTTGTTTAGACACCATTGACAGATTCTTATGAATGGGTCCTATTATTCTCATATAAGGATAATGGCACTTCAGATGAAAGGACTGTTTGTACAAAATGTGTTGATGACGATCTGATTGCATTGTTGTGTGGTGGGATTTTTCAGGCTTTTGTTGATGTACCAGTTTATCCGCTTCATAAAATATACATTTCAGGGGTGTGTTGCAGTCTAAGATTTCTGTACTGCTGGATGAGGAGACAAAACATTGTTGGTTGCACGCCAGTGAGCGAAAACTCCCGCAATCAGCCCCACAAGTCAGTGTACCATCAAACTCTTGATTATTATTATTATTATTATTATTGGTAGAATGAAAGTTAAAGCACATCCATTTGCTTTAGATTTTACTTGGATGTGTTTCTCTCTCGTGGTTAATTTCTTTTAGCACTTTCCCTTTAAGTAGTAGGTGATTGGGACGTTTTATCAATTTAATTTCGAAATTTTTAAAAATATTTTTAGTCTACTTGAAATTTTTTTTATTCTGATATTTACTGAAGAGCTTTAATAATTTAAGAACAGCATTGCAAGTATTGTTTCCAACATCAATATGCGCTGGTGGTAATTAATTTTTATATCGAGACTTTCTGAGAGGAGTTGTATTAAAACGACTTACCAGTAATTTAAAACCAAGACAAAATGATTGAGTTCTGATTTTAAGCAGTATATAATGTCCGTTTGTTATAAATTAGCATGGCTTTCATTAATAAACAACAATCTCCCTGTTAATTATAAATAATTTCCTTATAACTCTGAGATTTCCAATATTATCCAAATCCATGTCGAATAATAAAACTGAGCAACGTTGTTGTACTCTGTTGAGCATTCTTGTTCATTATTTTAAGTCTATTGCTGATTCATGTTTACAATGCAAGTGGAGAGAAATAAATTTGGAATATTTGCTATTTGCTAACCTCTAATGTGGAAACTACACTGCTTTTTACATTTTTTTGAGCTGAACAAGAGGAACCAGTGGATCAAAATGTCATTTAGTACTATATATATCTGTTAAGCCTTGTTTTGACATTACTGATTTATGGCAAAGTAACAAATACCATTGTGCTGCTTAATAGTAAAAAAGATTTGCTTTTTTAATTAGATTTCTATTTAAAAATGGCCATCAATGCTATTTTTGTTATCATTGGAGTCAAAACTTCTTTTTCTTCCAAAATACCAGTTCCTCCACTGGTATTTTGGAAGGCCTCCTTGCCATGACCCTAATCAGGTTCAAGTCGCACCATAACAATAATATTACTTCCAACTAAGAGAAATATGTTGCTAAATCTGCCAGGGGTAATTTTAAGTGTAATTGGCCAAATAGACTTTGAAAGAATGGTACATTAAATGCAAAACCTAACAAAATATTAATATTGCAATTACGATTTGAACTTGAAATACTCGTAAGCTTGCAGAGATGAATTGCAGTTAGTAGTCATAATAACACGAGTACACTGGTTGTAAAATGCTGTTAAGCAACTTGAGGACCACAGGGAAAAAAGTAATGTGTACATAAGCACCACATGGCAGAAATACTATGATCTGTATTTCAGTTTAAATTTCGGTTTTTAAGAATTTAAGTGGTACTTTGTTAAATTTTGTGCTGCATCTGTTGTTTGTTTCAAAACCTCCCCTCTGGACTCCTGTTACCGCATTCTTTCGGACATGCTGTAAACTCACACAGTGTTGAAACGCCTTCACTTTCTTCTTTTTACAGTACTTATCACCTCTGGTAGCTTTGCTGAGGCCCGGCCGTCCATAAACCAGCGCGGCTCTCTTGCCTCAGCGCTCGGGGGTCATTTGGGTCGGCTGGAAGTTGGAACTTCTGTGTCAGTTTTCGATTAAAACCAGCTGCGTGTTGTTACGTGACTGTGAGGCCTGTGAGATTTTAAAATGCGCCGTTTAAACCAGTCCTTGTACCTTAGCCGCTGACCGTGAGCGGCGCACGATTTATTGACTCCTCCGACTGTGCAGGCACCGTGATGAATGTTGTAATTAAAACGGTGTAGCTCGAACATGTCGGATCCAGATGTCTTGTACAAATGGTGTGTGTATGTGTGCGTGCTTCGGGAAGGTTGGTGATAAGATGCCTCGGCGTCGCTTTACAGTTCAAACTGATTGAGACTCAGAGGTCGCACTGTAACGATGATGGCTGATAATGTTTGTTGTTTCTGCTCCAAAGATTGGGGTCAGCCAGTTTTCCCCTGATTTTTCTCTGATGTGTGATCAGATCACAATAGCAAATTTTACTGGATGATAAATTGTTCCAGAATTTATTGAGATAAGCAACAATATTGTTGTTTTTGAGACCGTTTTCAAGTTATACAATGCTGTAATGTAATGCTGTTTTGTACTCAGATGACCAATATGGTCAAACTCCCATCAATGAAACACATTCCTGTGATTGGAGACTTTCAGGTTATTGTTTTATGCAGAATAATGTCTGATATTTCTAGTTCAAAATGACAGTATCTTTAGCCCAGGTCTCCACTGGGCATAATTGTTAGAAAAATAGTCAAAATCTGAACCAGCAGGTTAGAAAAACAGAAACCAGAGGTGCATATTTTTAAAAACAATGCTGTTTTTCAAAAAAAAAAAATTGCATTTACTAATTTAAATATCACTTCAGTTCTGGAAACCGTTCGTTCAACACAAAGAAGAAACTTTTTTTCCCCTTGATTTAAGCTTTTATGATAGTTTTTGTCTTTTTCAACTCAATGGTATGATTTTAAGCAAAAACGATACTGAGTAAATAGGTTTCAATAGGCTTGTCACAATAACAAATTTTGTTGAACGCTAAGTTGTCCCAGAAATAATTGTGATAAATGATAATATTGTTATTCAAGACCATTTTCAAGCAATACAATGATAATAATGGCATAATAATCCAAGAACACATTCTCGGAGATCAATAAACTTTACATTTTATTGAAAATTTAATGCTGGAACTGGAAGGCATGTTAGATATACAAAATAAATAAACAAAACAACTGCAAAAACATTTAAAATGGGTCTGGTTTCCAATCAATTTGATTGGAATAGTATGAGAAGTAAACACTGTGCAGATGGAACAATAATTTTTGGATGCATTCACCTGTTAAAGTTTAAGCTCAGCATGTCGGACTGGTTTTTTTGTAAGCTGGTTGATTTGAAAAAGCATGGAGACTTGAACATGTCACTCAGGAGACTGGAATATCACTCCATCAGTGATCAATCGGGTCTATCAATGCTCATGTTTTAGTCAGTGTGCAGTAATCAGATGTCTGGTAAGGCATGATTTTCCCAGAAAACCTCTACCTCTGATTGGTTGCGCTATCTTGGTCATAAGAGACAAAACTGCATCTGATCCATCAAATAAATTGCAGATTGAGGTTCCTGATCAGAGGTTTTCTGATGTTTCCGTAGATGGTAATCGCAGTGGGAACCCAGTTTTAGAGCATGGTGACGAGAACGGCTGCACAGTATCAGTAAAACATGTTATTGTGATGCTGCTAGCATGGAGCATGTAAGTTGTTACACCAGTCGATGTAAGTTGTTGCATATCAGCCACTAAACATCTACATCAAGAGTGGCAGAGAAACAAGTAAAAAAAATATTATTAGCATGTTGGCTTTGCATAAATGCTGCTTGGAAATTTATTCACCAACCAAATATTGCATGCAGGTATTCAGGTAGCTGGATTTTGAAACATATTTTGTTACAATTGTCACTGAAAATCACTTAAAAGTTTATATTTTTAAATACAGAAATGATTGAGGTTGAAAGGAGTGTAATCTGTCTCTACTGAGTCAGAGAAAGACATTTGTGGAGGCTTTTTGAAAATACACCAGTGTCTTTTGTTGAACGTTAGCATTTCTGCAGGAAGTAACATGTCTTTAGTTTGCTGTGAGGCTTTGGACACTTCCTTTGTAACACTGCATTTGTCTCACATGTGAGTCAAGAGATTACCACTATTGACTGATGGATTGATAGACAGTCCAGGATCAATACCTGCAAGCCAATTTATAAAAATGGAAAAGGTAATTTGGGAAATAATAATAATTAAAAAAAACAATGGATCTTATTCAAACCTGTACACATTTTTCTATTTAGACCTTAAATATAATTGGATGGAAAAATATTCTTGACTTTTAACCATCAGTTTGGTTGTTTTACCAGTGGATGTACGGACTGTATTGTTGTTTGTGCATTTTAGGAATCAAATAATTGTTGTTCATCACTTTCACTTTTCATTACTTTACATTATTTATGGTTTAGTTGGATAAAGTAGAAATAATCTGTGCCTGGCTCTTTCTGGACATCTCAGTCCAGAATTGTTCCTGTCAGTTTCTGTGTCCTTATATTAAATTAATTTGATAAATGATGTAGTACATTGGTGAATTTTTATTTTCTGACTTGAGTGTTTTGCGCTGGTGAACTTTGACCGCAGTATTTTAGTTTCTGTAGCTCCTGGCAGCAGCATGAACCGGACCGTAACGCACATGAAACTTTTGAAACAGAACAATTTTTAAGTCAAGAAAAAAATAATAATTTTACCACACCATGAGTGTGATTTGTTGGTAGGTATAATGAAGTCTAAGCATATATTTTTGTGAATTTTATAATTTGTAATGGCTGTTCTACTCCTGATTTTACTGACTGAACAGAAGAAAGTTGTTTGTGCATGTTTGTCCAAGTATTTAAGTGTGACTGTACTGGTGCAGAGATGTAAAATAAATGTGTAATTTGGCATATTTGTGTCTGTTTAAAAACATTTAAAGTCAGAGTTCTGCACTGTTTTTCTGTATCTAAACATCAGATATCGGTATCGGAAGTGAGAAAAGTGGATCGGTGCATCCCTAGTGAAAGTCAGTCAAGTCAGAAATATTGTCACCGATGTGACATTTGTTAAGGAGTGGATTCCATTTTGAACATTTCTGATCACACCCTTAGTGCCTCAAGTGATCCGGGTTCCCAAAAAATCACGTTTTTCTCTCTAATTTCAGTCGCACCATGAAAATTACATGAGTGAAGATCTGCAGTCGCGTCAGTGTGGCACGTGCACTTTAGGAAAAATCTTCAGACTGGTGCAGTGAGGCAGAACTCGCACCTAAATCTGTGAGGTTTGCATCTAAAATAGCCTTTTATACCCAACATAAACACAGGCTGCAAATAAATAGCTTCCATACACCACTTTGTATATGTGCAGCTGTAGAATATAGCATGGCCTCCATATGTAATATCCTCTGGAGTCCAGACAGAGTGTAATCCTCTTAGTGAGATGGTATTGACCAAGGTGCTATGATGCAAATGCAGCCAGATAAGCTCAGACCATTTTCTCCCCGTGCACGTTTGGTTCTCATCAGAGCGGGAGTAATTCTGGGTCCGGCTTCAATAAAACGGATCAGAGAGTCGGCCATGCTTACGTGTTTCTGCAAAGTGCAGAAATACACGGCTGTTACGCAATCAATTAGCTACGTGTTTACATGTGCCTGAGAGAGAAAGGAGAAGGAATTTCAAACGTGCTTCGAAAACAAACCGCTGTTGTTTGCTCTGCTGTAGATGTGTCTTAGGAAATGACTGTTTGATTTTAATGATCACTCTGCAAATTCTGGGAAGAGAAAGTCTTAAAAAATTTGTCGTGCATGTCTGGAACTAAAGGAAACAAGTCTTAAAATTCATTTTAGTAACGTATCACCAAAAGATTGCTTCTAGATTTTATTTATTATTAGGCAGGTTTAAAATCATAAATTTCTGATGTACATCACAGTTAAGGATAATAATATTAGCTGTAGGAGTATAGCAATTAAAAATGACAACATTTTGTTGAACATCATATCCCGAAGCTAAGCAGTCACATTTTATATATTAATAATATATTTAAACAGTTGAATAATCTCTTAAATATCCACTAAATGTATATTTTATGGGCTGGAATACAAAGTCTTGTGCAAAATGTGATTGTAGTACAGCTGCAGCTAGGACTATTCTACCAATTTATTCTGATGATTAATCACTTAAAAAATGGCACATTTCGCAGATTTTTAATTTAATCCTTCAATATTAAAAATATATAAAAATACAAATAATTCAAGTACCTTTTCTAAATAAAAAATAAATATTTTACAGAAATGCAATAACATCGGCAGATCAATAAATACTTAAATAAGCCCTTTCTACTTTACTTAATATTAGTATAATGTAGTGTTGACTTATTTATTTATTTTTCAATTAACCGATTAATCATTTTTAAATTTCTTTACAGTTTCAATCAGGTGAAACTAAAACTGCTGCTTAATGAGTCTTTGGTTGAATATATTTACTGATAAAGAAGGTTTTGCATCTAAAATGTTTTTTAAAAAAAATTTCAGCAAATGTTCCTTTCAGGAGTCTCTATGCTCCAGTTAACAATTAATTGATTACTAAATTAGTTGATTGATCACGATTAATCCGATTAGATCGGAGTCGGGGAAATGCGAGTTAATTGTAATTGATGTTTGTTGCATGTTTTTGTGGTATTGTGCAGCATATAATCTTGAAAAATAAAAGTCCTGAATTAGTGTTTGGCAGTGACTCAGTGTGAGGTTTAAAGGGCTGCGCTTTTAAATTAAAGCCATCTTGCAACATTTCTTTACCAATAATGAGTAAAACTTGAAAAAAGAAAGTCCTTCCTCTGAGACAACACTTCGAACGCAGTTCCTCTTTTATTGCTTTAAGCAATCAAGCCAGGCTCATATCTTGAGGGAAAACCCCAGAAACGGTTTTCTGTTCTCACCGTCAGAGTTGTAAAGTGTTGACTAATACCTTTTTTTATAAGCATAGCCGAACCGAAATGGTTTTAAAGGCTTCTCTGTTGCTCTAATTTGGTCTGTTTGGACAAAACAAGCTGCTGCCTCTGCTTTCAAGTTGCTTATAAATTCATTTTGACTTCAGCTGAAGCTGAAAAGTTACAGGTGCCGTTTTTTTGTGTGTTTAAGATAAACAAGCGTCCAGCCGATCCAGACTGTTTACTGCGCCTTCAGCAGGCCCAGCCAGCTAGTCTGTGTTGGCGGGTGGAGCCTGAGATTACGCAATGCGTTCAGTGGGGCCTTTGTCAGCGGCTGAACGTTGTTTTTAATGTGTTGAGTTCAGTATCTCAGTGTGTAACGGCCATGCGCTTTGCAGGCTGACGCTTTGACGACTTGTGACCTTCCCTGCTAGCATGCTAACGTAGCGTGGTGACAAAAAGAACGGGAAGAGCTTTGTTTGGGTCTATTTCTTAATGTTATTTTAAAAGGCTTTGAAGAGATTACTTTTTATGAATGAACTGTGGGCCTGTTGGGTAAGGATGGGAAAGAAACAACGATGGGTGTTGGTTTGTTCTCCAGTCCGGAGCTGCTTTCACTTTACTAAAGCCAAAGAAGGCAGTCGCATCCTGTTTACATTGGCTCCATTTGTGGCCATGCTGTCTGACGATGAGAACCCTACTGCCCTATTTTGGATTTATAAGATTTCCTCTCAGTGGGAAAAATTATACATGTGCTTGTTGATGGAGGAGATGCACATTACTCTGACCCTGGGTTATTTTAGGACTTGTATTTCACTACTTTCTGCCAGCATGCTGTCATTATATTATAATGTTGGAGCTCTTGAAGACACGTCTGTGCATGTTTTCACACCCTTTTTAAAGTACAGTGTTGGTATCTAAATGTGTTGCATTTTTGGATAATTTTTTTAGGCTTTTCTTTCTCATTCAAACGACAGATAACATGGATGATTGTAATAAATATCACAGAATTGTAGTTTTTGATATGGGCAGTTGACCAGGGCGGCATTAGAATGGGGCGGAGTACCCATGAACTAGAAAACAAGTTTATTACTTCTATGTAATATTGTATTATTGTTGTGTGAAGATAGATCAATCCCATGAGCCAAGGTTAAATAAAATTTTTCCATTTCATCCTAGAAAAGGTTCACTTAATGGCAGGACAGATTTGCACCATTCTGGATCTGCAGTCCAGGTTCTTGCAAAATTACTGCAACGGCTCTCGATGCTGCTTTGGACATGCCTGATTCAGATTCCAACTTTGATGAAAATCATCAATTTTGTGACTATCAAACCAAAACAATCATTATATTATGTCAGAATGGCGTGTAGTTTTATGTTTAGCATATTTATTCAGTGGCTTTGATTTTAATTATCCAATGAGAAACTTGATCTGTTGTTTATTGTCAGTTATAAATTGGCTTATTAAACGAAACAAATAACAGAATTATTTGTTGTGGTTTTTTTCATGACTGACTTCTATTTTTTCCTGCACTTTTAAGGAAAGCAGGCATGTTTCCAAATCTTTGTTTTTAATTTGACTTTTGGAGATTTTCTCGAGATTCTTCTCTCGATTGTTGGTCTTGGTGGCGCCATTTTGGATCCGCTTTCGATCTGATTTATTCCTTTTTCTGGAGTTTTGTCCATAAGGTTGCATTGTTTTTAATATTTATTCCCACTGGTTTTGATGATGTCCAGCTGGGAGGGTTTTTGTTTGACTTTTCTTTTTTTTTTTTTAAGTTTTGGACACTTGTTACAATGCGTAACTGTGGAAACGAGGTGTTTTTTCACAACTGGGAGCAGCTGATTAGCTTTTCAAAAGCTCCAATTATAGCAGAACCACGATTAAAATCCCAGAGGAGCCGAAACCGAGGCTTCGTGGATGCAGAGGAAGTTCAAACTATCTCTTCCCATCTTTCTAATCTGGCTTTTAGAGATTAAAAATGGAGCTGCAAAAGCAAATGAAGTGGTTTAGCAGTGCTTGCCATAACTGTCATCCTTCAGGACTTGTTGCTGTGGAAAATCGTCTCTCCTGATCAGATATTTACCAAACAATACCATACAATCAGAGTCCTCTACAGATTAGTTGTAAGACTGACTGCTACTGGACATCATCAGCATTCAGAATGGATCCTTTGATAGGAGTTGCAGCAACATTTAATTTCCCTTTGGGATGAATAAAGTAATTTTGAATTGTGTTGTTAATAGGCCAGTTGCAATAAATCAATTGGTCACACAATGAATTAAAACAAACTCGATAATTTCCATGTTTTTCTCTCTAACAAAGATTGGATGATTAGTGTTTAGTCTGCTGCTTTGGTCTCAACTAGAGTTTTCATAATTCATTTTATTTATAGTTTCTGTTGTTTTTGTCGGACATTTAAAACGTCTTCTGGTGTTAAATTTTCAATAGAATCTAAAGATTACTGATTTGTGTGAATGTGTTTTTGCATTATTTTA
Organism: Brachyrhaphis roseni; assembly: GCA_903066815.1. Taxonomy (NCBI): domain Eukaryota; kingdom Metazoa; phylum Chordata; class Actinopteri; order Cyprinodontiformes; family Poeciliidae; genus Brachyrhaphis; species Brachyrhaphis roseni. The sequence goes on from CAEFZY010036850.1 coordinate 20,929, forward strand.
TATTACTGGAAAATGGTCTCAAAACAACAAAATTATCATTTATCACAATAATTTCTAGATCAATTTATTGTCCAGCAGAACTTATCATTGCATGCCTACTTGTTAACCAAGTAGGCCTGGTTAACGAGGCCTACAGGTTAATTAAAAACTCTCCAGGTTGAGTTTTTAATTAGCCTGGATGTTGTAATACAGCTGTACTGATTAGTTTAATTTACTTTGGGGTGAAACATTATTGTTGGAAAAACCCCGTGTCCAGCTAACTCTTAGTCATGGTCAGTCATTGGGGAAATTCCTTCTTCGTCTCTTTCACATAAGCCTTTATAAGTAGATGTGACCTTTGCTATGGTCCTTTACAAAGTTCAAAAGGATGTTTTGTTTGAGCTGCATGATTCTTTGCCTCTTTTCACACGTTGGTTTCATGTTTTCGTAAACGGAGGATTGTGAGAAAGAAACTTTGAAACCACAGATCTAGACCAGTTTACTTCACCTTCTAGTATCTTTGTTGCTCATGAAGCAGCGGCAGTAAGAAGTTGTTTGTATTCACCCTTAAGTGGTCTTACCTTTTTGCCTTTGTGTCTACAGTAGAGCAGAAGTTAAAAATAGATTTTTTTATTATTTTTTTTTTTTAAAGGGGCAGTATCATATAGCATCAGCTTTTTTAAGATTTGGATCTCATTACAATGTTATTCCCTCATCCAAAACATACTTAGAGTTGTTTTGATTCTTTGATGCATGTTTGAGAAATCCTTTAATCTCCATGGCAACCAATCAGCTGTGGAAAACGCCAGGGTTGACCTTTGAGACACAACTCCTCCTCTGAGATGCAATGTCCAATCTTCTGCCTCGAAGAGCAGCCCTCCCCCAAAACGCCGCCACTCAGCTCCTTCAGACTAGCCAGCAGCAATTGGCAAACACCTGCTGAGCTCATGACTTCCTGAAGGCGGAGTTTCAGAAAGAGCAGGAGTTCTTAAAGAGACAGAGGCAGTAAATTACAAAGTAATGTTTCTTTTAAGTCATATTTGATATTTGTAGCATTTTGATGACGCCTGAAGGTAACAGTTTCTTGATTATGCTATAAAATGGTACAGTGTGCCTGGAAAATATACAATGTTGCGCCTTTAATAAGTACAAGTTTTGTAAACGTTGTACTTTTTATCAGAGTCATAGGCCCATATCAGGCGAGTTTAATAATATCCTGAGATTTTTATAAATATAAACAACATTCAATATTTGAAAATTATGAAGTTAGTCTTTTATTTTTATTTTTTGGATCATCATGGAGCTACTGGCCAAAGGACGCATCAACCCTACCATCATCAGTTCATACCTGGGCACCAAAACAGCTTTCATCCCAGGGGCCCCCATTTTTCTAAATCTGGCCCTGAGCATTTTCGGTTGTAAATTTCTGTTTTAGTATCTTGGACTCAATATGCTTCAGTTTCAAAAATGTTTAATATTTTTGATATTGCTCAGGTTTTCTGGCTCTGAAATACATCTCCTCTGTTAAAGAATACACTGATATTTATTATAGTGATATTACTGCATGAGTAAAAAAATTCAGCACTCCCCTGTTATGTATTTCTCACATTTCATGAGTCGCAACAGATCGGCGGTGATTGGTTCAGTCAGGAGCTGGACCCACGCCTCGGCTCTGACCTTTGCTCTAATCCCTCACTCACTCCCTCCCTCTTCTTTTAACCTATAATCAGCAGCAAAAGCTTCATTGTTCACGTCCTGTGCTTGGGTATCAGATCATTAACCTACATTCAGAGCAGCGTCGGTAGGCTTCTTAAGGCTTTCAGACTCTCTGACCGGTTAAATGGGCGTGTTCCAGCGGCGAGGTTAACCCTATCTCTGCATCCTCACGTACAGACATTCAGCTGTTTTTATGATGCTTTAGATTTATGTACAAACCATGTGTGGACCCTCTCCCTGGTGACACAGGCTGTTCCTGTTTTTTATGGAAGCTTTTAAGTGATGGATAAGGCTGTAAAACTGTTTAACTTTCAGTTTTGTGTCCAGAAAAGAAAGTGGGGTTCAAACTATTTCTGGGATGTGAAACAGCTTGGAAGAGTTGCTCTGCAAAAACACAAAATCCTACCAAGTATTTTTGCCTATCAAGTGCAAATATCTTAGTACCCTTGAAAAAAGAAAAAGCTAACTCAAAATTAACTTTTCTGCAAGAAATATAAGCTGGTTTAAGTCAGTAATTCTTGAATATAGATTTTCAAAAAGTACTAGTTACACTGACTGACTTTTTATGCTTGTAATGTAATATTTTTCCTGACTGACGTTTGTATCCGTGTGTTCATAAATTGGCTTAAAACAAGCTTACATATCCTGCTGAATAGTTACTTAAGTTGTTTTTGTTTTAATTCAAGTGTACTAATATATTTCCACTAGAAACTAGAGACAGCTCTGCAAAAAATGAAGAGCCACTGCACTGAACCCCATTGAAAACCTCCAGGTTATTCCACCAAATATTGATTCCTGATCTCTTCCTAAGTTAAAACATTAGTGTTGTTGTTTCTAAATGAATATTAACTTGTTTTTATTGCATTATTTGAGGTCTGACAGCACTGCATCTTTTTTTTCTGATTTTCTGCAAATAAATACTAAAATTTTGCTTGGAATTTCAGAGACATGTTGTCAGTATTTCATAGGATGAAAGAACAATGTTCATTTAACTCAAACATATACCTTAAAAAGTGAATTTAGAGAAACTGATCATCTTAAATGGTCTCTTAATTTTTTAGAGCTGCATAAGACTTTGTGTTTTTGCTCAAAGTCAACGTGTACAAAAAAATATGGAGCTAAGATGGTATTTGTGAAAAATGATAAAAACTCTTGTACACGTTGAATTATTTTGATTTTAAGAGCATTAAGGCAGCAAAGTGGTACGTTTTATTCCTTCCAGGTCAATTAGTAACCCAATAACCAGCAGCAGAAGGTTATTGGGTGCAGTGAATTATTAGGCTTTCCACATATTTAAAACCAGAACCTTCTCCCTCATCTGTGCAATATGGCCGACCAAAAAAGAACAAAAACAACAACAAAAACAAACCGAGCGAAAGCCAGATGCCCTGATTGGCTGGGCCGTGTTTTGTCTGTGTGGGGTTAGGGTAGCGAGAGGTGAACGGACGCCTGGAGGCATCCGCTGTCTTTCTCTGTTTGCTTGCTCATGTCGAAATATGCCCTAAGTTCAGACAACAAGAGGGGAAGAGCAGCACTTATTGCGCTTCTTTAAATGTTGGGCCCTTGAACTTGGTCCAGGAGAATCTGAGGAGCCACATAGATGGAGAAAGCTGAGGTTTTGTTACTTTGTTGTTTGTTGTTTGTAAATGTATAATCTGAACATCATTATTTCCATGTGACTTTTCAAATAAATGGCTTCTGGCTCTCTTCAGTTGTAGGGGTAGTTTGAGGTTCTGTTGTAAGTAGGGATGCACCGATTGCAGTTTTCTTTTTTTGTCTGAAATGTTGCTAAGTATAGCAAAGTCTATTGTTAATGACTATTGTTCGGATGTGTAAGTCAAACCTCTCTAATGGGAGGGCAGTGGTTTCTGAGGTCGATGAGATCGGCTTTACATGCAAGTATCGGCTGATCACCAATCTCACACAATTAAGAAATTGGTGTTGATGCATCGATTGACCGATAAATCGGTGCATCACTAGTTATAAGGAAGCAAAAAAATTTTTTTTACTGCAAATTCAGATTATACTTAGTTACAAAAAATATTTTTTGGAAATTGTCTATGTTTTTTCAACTGAATTAGGACTATTTTTTCCACAGATAAATCCAAAAAATACATCTATTTTTCTCAACCAGGTCAAGTTTTTATGCTAATTTGAGTTTGAGAAAGCCAATCTGCTGACTAAATTGATGACAGTATCAGTTTTTTCCCCGTTTCCATTTCTCATCCACAAAAGGTTTTAGGAGAAAAAAATGTTTTCTAACAGAGGGTATTAATTAATTGGTACAAAATTGGATTTCTGTAAACTGAATAATAAACACCAATAAAGGGAAGTATTTAAATTGAACATCATGTCTTTGTTGTGCAAAATTCTGCATGAAAACATTTATTAATTTAACATTACCTTTTTTGAGTCGATTAAAACTCAAACGCTAAAGGAAATGACGAGGTACTCTTTAGCTGTTACTATAAAGTTAAGGAACGAAAAATTAAAAATGAATGTACGGGAGCCTGTCCAGGTGTTAAAGTTGGTCAAACTACAGTAAAATGGTTTTGGTAATTTCCATAAAGTGCTTGACATTTGTGTAATTTAGAGCTGAATTTGTTTTACGTTTAGAGCATAAATGCAGCTGCTTCTATGTCCTTCTTTCATCTAAATAACACTTTTATCTTCTGAAATCCTACAAAGCCATATAATTTCCATGGAAATGCACAACTAAATGCAGAATCTCGTGTAGTTCACTGATTCACCAAAACACCAACATCCTCCAAAAAGAAAAAAGTCAAAGCTTAGCACAAGGTTGAGCAGTTTTCATGAGTCGTATCACGTTTTCTGGGAGTTTTGTCAGCACGCCACCAAAACTCTGACAGTCATGTTATTCATTGCAGATTTCTGGGACAGATTGAAGAAATAAAAACAATCAGGTCCTGATCTTTATGGAAGTGCGCACGAGGTTTTACTGTTTGCAGGTTTCCTTATGAGACATTTTTGGTGTTGGATTTTGTGGAAAAACATGAGATTCTTTTGCTCAAGATGTTTTAGACATTTTATAGAAATGACGGCAAAATGCCGTGTAAATTGAAAGCAACTGTTCTTCTGTTTTTATTACTGTGGGCTATTTTCCAACATCGTTTCCATAAAAACAAAAAAACAATTTGATTTACATCCCATTATCATGGGTGTCGCCTCATAATAAACCAGGGCTGAAATGATTAATCGTGATTAATCGATTACTGAGTTGTTAACCAAGTTAATAATTGATTAATCGTAACTGGCGTATAAAGACTTGCATACAGACCATTTTATAAAAAACATTTAGAGCGGTAATTGAGCCAAAAGTACAACAAATATGAATATATTCCATTTAACATATTTGGAATATGTTTTTACCTTTGTCTGGAAAGATGTTTTAGCCAAAACCTCCTGGTGGCATAGATTTAGTTTCATCTGGCACAGATTTACAAAAGGAATGTTATAGGCAATAAAATGTTTATTTGGAATTGAATTATTTATTTGCATCTTCTAGCATATTTCTAATATTGTATAAAAAAGACTGGTTTAAGCCTAAGTAAATGAAAGATATGCAGAGTGTGGTCTTTTTTTTTTTTTCTTTATCAGAATAATCGATTACCGTAATTTCCGGACTATAAGCCGTGACTTTTGTCGCACGCTGTCAACCCTGCGGCTTATACAACGATGCAGCTTATTTATGAAATTTTTTTCTAACGGCCGCCAGGGGCGCTCGAGCAGAAAAGGTAAGAGTGAGACAGGGGGAATATATGTGTCGAGGAA
>CAEFZY010036852.1:0-15426 GCA_903066815.1 Brachyrhaphis roseni
AGAGTCAAGCAGAAGCTGGAGAAGGAGAAGAGCGAGCTTAAACTGGAGCTGGATGATGTGGTCTCCAATATGGAGCAGATTGTCAAGGCCAAGGTAAGCTAAATATTAAGTAACCCAATGCTTTCTTGTTGTTGGTTGAAAATCTTATTCTAGTATTGTCCCACATGGTGACGATTATTCATACTTATATTTATTTTCTTTAAGAACAATTTGGAGAAAATGTGTCGGTCTCTTGAGGATCAGCTGAATGAATATAAAACCAAATCAGAAGAGGGACAGCGTACCATCAATGACTTCACCATGCAGAAAGCTAAGCTACAAACTGAAAATGGTATAAACATGCACTTTAAACCTCTTGAATAACATATATTAACTTTATCAATTTAAAACCAAATTTTTTAATTTATTCTTAAATCAGGTGAACTTATAAGGCAGCTTGAAGAAAAAGATTCATTAGTGTCTCAACTCACCAGAGGAAAGCAGTCATACACACAACAAGTTGAAGACCTCAAAAGACAACTTGAAGAGGAAATCAAGGTAAGTGGGAACCAAGAGACTCCATTAAATACAAATAGCATATTAATAGGGACTAAATCCTTTCTTTTCAGGCCAAGAATGCACTAGCCCATGCGGTGCAGTCTGCTCGTCATGACTGTGACCTCCTCAGGGAGCAGTACGAGGAGGAGCAGGAGGCCAAAGCTGAACTTCAGCGCAGCATGTCCAAGGCCAACTCTGAGGTGGCTCAGTGGAGAACCAAGTACGAAACTGATGCCATCCAGAGAACCGAGGAACTAGAGGAAGCTAAGTGAGTACAGCACATTTGAATTTCAGTGACTATACAAAGTTTGAAAGCAGCCAATCCCAATCCTGGATTCTGCTGTAATCCAGAAAGAAGCTGGCTCAGCGTCTGCAGGAGGCTGAGGAGGCTGTTGAAGCGGTGAATGCCAAATGCTCCTCTCTGGAGAAGACCAAACACAGGTTGCAGAATGAGATTGAAGATCTCATGGTGGATGTGGAAAGGTCTAATGCTGCTGCTGCTGCTCTGGACAAGAAGCAAAGGAACTTTGACAAGGTTGAAAAATACAGAGACAGCTGTATGAACTTACCACACCTAAAGAGAAAATACTTACATCTCCATCATTTTTTCAGGTCTTGTCTGAGTGGAAACAGAAGTATGAAGAGTCTCAATCAGAGTTGGAGAGTTCTCAGAAAGAAGCCAGATCATTGAGCACCGAACTCTTCAAACTTAAAAACTCTTATGAAGAGTCTCTTGAACATCTGGAGACCATGAAAAGGGAGAACAAGAACTTACAAGGTTGGTTATTCATCAATAAGACGTCAGACAAAAAGTTAAATTAGAAAGAAGAATTCATATATCGTCTCACTTATGTTTTTAGAGGAAATATCTGACCTCACTGAGCAAATTGGTGAGGGAGGAAAGAACATTCATGAGCTTGAGAAGATACGGAAGCAGCTGGAACAAGAAAAGTCTGAGATACAGACCGCTCTTGAGGAAGCAGAGGTAAAGCGCAGAGCAAAACGTTTACTACAATTAAAATATTGCAGTGTTGGTATTTGGTTAAAAAAAATTAATATTTCAAACAACTCATCCTGTTTCTATAGGCCTCGCTGGAGCATGAGGAAGGGAAGATTCTCAGAGTCCAGCTTGAGTTGAACCAAATAAAAGCTGAATTTGAGAGGAAGCTGGCTGAGAAAGATGAAGAGATGGAACAAGTCAAGCGAAACCAACAGCGCATGGTGGATACTCTTCAGAGCTCCCTTGAGTCTGAAACTCGCAGCAGGAATGAAGCCCTTCGTCTGAAAAAGAAGATGGAGGGAGACCTCAACGAGATGGAGATCCAGCTTAGCCAAGCCAACAGGCAGGCAGCTGAGGCCCAGAAGCAACTCAAGTCTGTTCATGCACATCTTAAGGTCAGTAAGTAATAGGAAAAGTAATTGTGGTATTGCCTTAGTTTAACATTCATTTGACATTCATTTAAAGGATGCTCAACTCCAACTTGATGATGCTCTGCGAGCCAATGATGACATGAAGGAAAACCTTGCCATTATCGAAAGACGCAACAACCTGCTTCAGGCAGAACTGGAGGAACTCAGGGGCGCTTTAGAGCAAACCGAACGAAGCCGAAAACTTGCTGAGCAAGAGCTGCTGGATGTTAGTGAGCGGGTGCAGCTATTGCACTCACAGGTGAGACAGTTTTAATCAATTTCTTCACAGGTTGTACAATTATTACTGAAGAATTCTAAAAGGTTTCAATTTACATGTGAACAGAACACCAGCCTGATAAACCAGAAGAAGAAGCTGGAGGGTGATATTGCTCAGCTTCAGACTGAAGTAGAGGAGGCTGTGCAGGAATGCAGAAATGCTGAAGAGAAGGCCAAGAAGGCCATCACTGATGCTGCCATGATGGCAGAGGAGCTGAAGAAAGAACAGGATACCAGCGCTCACCTGGAGCGCATGAAGAAGAACATGGAGCAGACCATCAAAGATCTGCAGCACCGTCTGGATGAAGCTGAACAGATCGCCATGAAGGGAGGCAAGAAGCAGGTCCAGAAGCTCGAGGCCAGGGTAAGTAGAGGAAGGCTCATCGATGCAAAGTGTTTGCGCAAGCAAATCAAATGTTTTCTGAATCTCATCCAATATTATGTTTAATGACTTTTGCTGTGCAATTTGCAGGTCAGGGAGCTTGAAAATGAGGTGGAAAGTGAACAGAAAAAGTCCAGCGATGCAATAAAAGGAGTGAGAAAGTATGAGAGACGCATCAAGGAACTTACTTATCAGGTAGCTATTAATCTAGAACACATCTTTAGTAGTTTTCTAAAAAACTACTAAAGACTACTAAAAAAGTTTTTTTTTTCCAATGTCCTTTCACCTAGACTGAAGAGGACCGTAAAAATCTTGCACGTCTCCAAGACTTGGTGGACAAGCTTCAGCTCAAAGTGAAATCCTATAAGAAGTCTGCAGAAGTATCTGTGAGTATAGATCTTTCAAAATAGGATCATTACATATCATAGTCATACTCTTATCTGGAATATGTGATGCTTTTCTAACAGGAGGAACAGGCCAACAGCAACCTCACCAAGTTCCGCAAGCTTCAACATGAGTTGGACGAGGCTGAAGAGAGAGCCGATATCGCAGAGTCTCAAGTCAACAAATTACGAGCTAAGAGCCGTGATGTTGGGTCAAAGGTTTGTATGTAGACAAAAATGGTAACTGTTTTTCAAATATATCCTTTTAAAGATGTCCAGTGCATAAAAATGCTTTCATGTTCAACCCAAAAAACAAAAACAGCAAAAAGTTTGACCTTGACAATCCCTTGTTGAAATAATGTCTGACAATTTGAACAGAAATAACCCAACAACAGTTATTTTTACACCTCCATGGTTGTTTTTCCTCTCTCAAAGGAAATATTGTGTATCACTTATAGTTGGCAACCAATCTGAAATTTCATTTGATTCCATGATATAATCTTCAGACCCACATTCATTTGTTCAAACAATCTGTTACAAGTACAATCATAATTGAAATGTTACGTAATTATACTTGTCAACACAGAGATAGGCTCTGTATCACAGTTTTGAATGTGTTTGATGTGAAATGTGCTTATCAAACCCAGAACAAAAGCAGACATTAAAGCAACATCTCAAGTCATCAGCAAGGAAGTTACACTTTTAGTACAAATGGGTCTTTGAAAAGAATAATGAACCAAACTTGCTGCCAGTTAGCAAAAAAATAGCATCAAAGTGTGGACATCACAAAGCCATGATTAGTGTGTCACAGAAAACGCAGAGTTGAAAGGTGTTTGGGAGCCATCTGGCTGTAACAGTTTTGTTTTGCAAAACTGTTACACCAGTTCTGTAAGAAGTAATGGGCCAATGTTGCATCACACTGTTGTGACGCAATTCTGTGGAAAGACACCCAAAATATCTGACCCAAGCTATAGAGTTTATAGAAATGCCAAAATTTATATTTGGCATTTCTATCAAATGCTAAAAAATATCATTGTTGGTAAACTTCTGAATTTGAACAAAGTAAAAAAATCCCTGCAAAAATGATCTGGCTCATTACTTTTTTATTAAACAAATGGAATTATTTAAAAAAGGGCTGCGTGTCTTTTTATACAGTGTGTGTAAATATCTGTTTCCCACTCCAAGTGGTCCATTGTGACTCCTCTAATATTTTGTTTAAACACCACAACACTTATCTTGTGTTCTCTTTTTTCCAGAAAGGACTTGATGAAGAATAAAGTTTCTCCAGACAATAAAATGTCCGAGACACCTGTTGCTAATATAATGGTGCCTCCCTAAGCATGCTGTCGTGTTGAGTAGAATAAATCAAATGTGCATCTAAAACAGCCTCTTGACTTGTTATTGACTATAGTTTTGACCCTTTACAGAAGAAAATAATTTAATTCTAAAAATTTGTGAGCATAATACAATAAATCAGATTGAGTGGATAAACTAAACATAGAACATTATTGTACCATTAGAATATTGAATAGAACATGCAACACTGCAAATACCTGACAATGTATTTGTACACTTTTTTATTTTTAAATGCGCTTATTTACTTTCAATCGGTTATTTGTAGTACTATGTTTTTTTCTGAACAAGTACTGCCAGAAACTATATTATTACAATTGTAAATTACATTGAGAAATATTAGTTTAGATAACATTAGTAAACCAATGATAGTAAACCAATCATCCAAGTTTCATAAGAAAATAAAAATGTACATATTTGCTGACCCATAGTTAGAAAACTGGGAGAATTGCTCTGGTTTTAGATTAAATCTCTGATTTGCCCTATAAATTAATAAATTATTAGATAGACATACATATAGGTTTTGTCTACTTATAACAGTTTAGCCATTTCTACTCTGGGGATTTTGTTGTAATGGTTTGTTGTTACAAATCTCTGCATTTTAGGAGGGAAGATTTGCCTCATGTATCTGTTGTTAAAGCCACTAATGTAGCTGATATTGTAGAAGGCAGGCTAGTAATCCACTCTACAAAATATTTTCAGATTTATAGCAAGAAGTGCATTAAATACTTTAAAAGTTATTCATTTGAGCTGAAACAGATAGGCATAAAATAATAATAAAAAAGATTTGTATTACACACACAACCCACTGTAGAATTCAGCTGTCTTCATTGAGACCAATGATTTATTTGGGAGCGTCAATGGCTGCATGCTTTTACAAATGTCACGTGATCACTGGTTTTCACAAGAGTATTTAGACTAGGAATTAAATTCGTGGTTATTTCAATTTTAGACATTTACGTTGTATGTATGCTGCATATTTTTTTTTTTAACAGAGATAAATCTCCAGTAAGAAATGTATTTGTAGTTTCTAATTTTAGTATACAATTAGAGTAGTGTTACTAATCTTGCATTACCACAGATTTTAGCATTAACAGACAACGGTTCTCAAAAGTGGTTGTTAAACAACACTACTATGAGCAAGAAATGAAAAGCAATAAATGTATGCATATGTTTCATTATCACTATAAAATGTTTACCCATTTATTTTTTTAAAAAAAATTTCATTAGTTTCTAAATAAATTATCTTTGAGGTGAAATCTTTTGTCAACCTTAGTAGACTCAACAAACATGATTAAATGTCATATCAAAAAAAGTTAAAACTGCTAACCTTAGTATTACTTAATTGACCTTTTTTTTTTTCTCAGAGGAGTATGCATCTTTAGTGCCAGAGAAGGCCCAGTTGTGTCACAGTACAGGAGCGTACTTGGTGAAGGCAAATCATCAGGTAACGAATTACCCACCTGTAAGATCTTTCTCAATACATAAAAAAATCATAAATTAAAAAAAACATAGGTGGTTTAATGACTGCAAACTATATTCAAATGACATTTAGCATGAATTATATAGACTATTAATCAGACAAATAAAAAAATAAATACCTTTCCAAAATTTCATGATATGCTGCTTCTTTTCCTCATCCGAGCACATTCAGAATTCAGGTTGAGTCCACTCAGAAGCCCATAGTCTAAATGAGTGAGGCAAAGACAAGGTAGAGAACAATCAACTCCCCTTAGAAGTGACCTTTCACAACAGCAAATAACAAATACTACTAATAGCTTTGCTGGCTCAGATTCCTAAACTTAAGTGGTGCAAGGTGTCTCACACCTTCCTTTGGGATGCTCATGTGATTGTAAAAGTCAGAGACAGAAAGGCTGTGGACAGCTGAGAATGAGACCTTCAGTGAAGGGACAAATGTTCTCTCAAAGAGCCTGGAATAGACTGAGGCACAAGTAACAGAGATGATAATCCAAGTACAAAGGCAAGTCAGGACATGGCCTGATGGCGTAAGATGTGATGTCCACTGTGATAGAGGTTTTCACAAAGATCTCATCACAGTTTTGGCTAAATTCTGTCTAACCAAGAAATTCTGAACACCAACGGTTTCATTTGCCATAAATACAGGCAAGTTCATAAGTGAGTTTTGTCCGTCTCGTCTTTCTTGATTCATTTTCACACTTGAACTTGCAAACAATTCTAACACAGGGCTAAATGTGGATTAATTTATAATTTAATTTGTAAAGATAAATCATCCCACATTAAATTATATATCGTGCAAATTATACTGTTGTATACCTTTAGCTACTTATCATCAACTGTTGCTGCCGATCAATAATAAAAAAAAAACACCAAAAAAAAAAAACTGTCCTGACAACCTGCGTCACAAGCTGTCCTCAAGCTCTCCTCTGAACCATCAAGCCCTCAAAGGCAGCCAGCAGGAATTTCACAAGTTATCTTTGTGCTCAAGAATAAAGAGAAGAAAACAATGCCATGTCAACAGGAGCAGCACAAGGGCAGTCTCTGAATGCCCTCTCTGTGTATGTGCCTGGATTATAGGTCACAAATAAATCATTTCCAATTTAAATAAGCAAATACATTTAAAAGAAGCAGAAATAAAATTCAGGATAATAAAACATTTTTCAATTACAAGGTATCTTGACTGTTGATTTTGTTTTTAATGTTTCACAAAAGGTTATAATGCTGATAACATTTGTCAGAAAACAATAGCTACTTTTGAGAAAGCTATTGTTTTCTTACTTGATCAGAGAAATCAAGCTGTCAAGATGCAAGACATTTTATGTTTTGGGAGGTTTGTATGCAAATGCCTTTATTCTGAGTTTGGCGCAAACATTCGGAAAAGAGAGCAAGTACCAACCATTGGAACATAAAAGTTACTGCTTGATGCTCTTTTGTGTATATCGGTGTGTCACTTAACACAGATACATTGGAAGAACACCAATAATTGTCTTGTACTTAAAGTGTACCAATGATGGAGCCTGCAGGTAGTCAAGGAAGGCCTTCCCATCCGAGAATATAAACGGTAAGGATGTTAAGCTGCATTAATCTTGTGAAGACACTGGGCAGATGCACACATATACAAAAGGTCACCATAGTCCAAAAAAAACGTGGCAGCAACAAATTGCTTGTTCTTTTTATATTGAAAGAAAATTACTGCTTATTGTGATAATAAAAACCCAGTTTCAGTCTCGGCTTTTTCAGTGATTGGAGTACATATGCTTTAAAAGTAAGGGATTCATCTATTAAGACACCCAAGTATTTATAGGAACTCAGCATCACTATGCTCCACCGATCCAGGGTAACCACAGCAGAAATTACAATTTGGAAATAAACACCATTTGTCCTTCATTTGAAGAAAGTCAGACTCACTCCACTCGTAAGATACACAATGCATCACCATGTTCAGTATCCCTTTATGTAATACAAACTTGAATGGGACAGTATTGTCTCTGAGGATGTCTATTGTAGACTTAACTACGAGTAGTGCTGAGTGATAATAAAGAGACCTCACAACTGTGACCTTGTCTTGTGTCTTTGCAGACGACAGCTGCAGGTCTTTGTTCTCCATCTCTATTTTATAACCCATCACTGAAGAGACTATTATTGAATCTAAGATCCAAAAAAGTCTGAAGCTCCACAAGTTGTGTTGCTCTACTTTGTTTTGTCTTTCTCAACTTGCAGATAGAAAGACAATATCCCAATGTCCATGCATCCTCCTGACCTTTAGTCAGAGATGAGTGTTCAAGTAACAAATGAATATCCTTCCAGGCACAAAAATTCAGAAAAACCTAAACAAGACATACACTGAAATTAATAAACTACTTTACCATTCATTATTATTTAAAAAGACCTAACAAAGACACATACAAATCACTAGGAGAGACAAAATGCTTCTGCAGTCAGAGGTTGCTTCCCCACCTCCTGCCTCTCTCTTTCTTTCTTTGTCAAGTCCACTCTGGCATACAAGTCTTTTGTTCAAGGTGAGAGCAACAAATAGCAGCACTGGGTTCAACCCAGTTTGGAGAATGCTTTTGTGACGAGCAAACTGGATGCCATTTCTCTGATATTCATATCCATATTTGGTTGACTTCCAACCTTTATTAATGGAGAGAAAGTCCAAAGGGAGTCACTGGTTCCATCATTCTCTTGACAGGGTTGACAATAAGAGGTAAGAACATTTACTAGCGTAATAATCTGCTTTGTTGTGGCTGGCCAGAAGCGCAGTATGCTAGGCTTAAAAATAATTTCAAATCATGTCTGTGATTAATGTCTTTAAGCAGAACTAATCTCTTATTGTTTTACGAACTTACTGTTTCAATGTTTGCTGAATACTGATCTTTTTTGTTCTGTCTTTTATTTGTGGAGCAGAGAGATTTCACATATCCAGGGGGACTGAAATAAAGCTCAGGTAAAATCAATTGATTTTAGTGGCAGTAATCTAACACTAAGGGTAAAATCAATATAAGGCTACACTTATATGGAGATATTCTTTGAATGCCCACTTTAATTGTAAACTGCTAAATTTACAATTAAAGGGAAAAGATTATGGGTTTTTAAAAGTTAAGGTAATTACTAAAAATGTTGGTAAAAAAAAAGAGTTGGCCACTGATCTGTATTTTTTATTAATTATTTTCAAAATAGATTTAAATATTTCTAAGGTCCAAGTATTTTTGCTGATTTCTTTTCTTGATTCTCAAATGGGCAAAGGTTGAAACATGGGTGATGCCGCCATGGCAGAGTTTGGGGCTGCTGCTTCTTATCTAAGGAAATCAGATAAGGAGCGTCTGGAGGCCCAGACTCGCCCCTTCGACATGAAGAGAGAGTGCTTTGTACCTGACCCAGAGGTTGAATACGTAAAAGCAACCATCCAAAGTCGTGATGGTGACAAAGTCACTGCTGATACAGAATTTGGAAAGGCAAGTGAATTTATATTCAGTACTAAATGTGTAAAATCAATAATCCATAGAGGTGTTTGATTATTAATTTTTTATATCTTTTTCAACTTGTTTGTTTTATCTTTTCACTATGGACCTTCTTACATGACTGGAATAAAGATATTATGATGCTGATGATTCAGTATAAATATAAAACAAAGTTTTTGTTGTTTTCTTTTACAGACTGTCACAGTGAAGGAGTGTGATGTACATCCTCAGAACCCGCCAAAGTTTGATAAAATTGAAGACATGGCGATGTTCACCTTCCTCCATGAGCCAGCTGTGCTGTTTAACCTCAAAGAGCGTTACGCAGCATGGATGATCTATGTAAGATAGCTTAACTTCAATGTACAAACTAACCTTGCGGTGAAATGCAGTCTATTAGAGATGTTCAATAAGACAATTATGGAATTATCTTATGTTGTTGTTACCTGTTAACATGCAGACCTACTCTGGGCTGTTCTGTGTGACTGTCAACCCCTACAAGTGGCTGCCAGTCTACAACCAAGAGGTGGTTGTTGCCTACAGGGGAAAGAAGAGGAGTGAAGCTCCTCCTCACATCTTCTCCATCTCTGACAATGCCTACCAGTACATGCTGGCAGGTACAGAAACCCCTTATTTTGTTCACACATCCCTTATGACACTGCAATTTTGAATTGATTGCTAAAATTTCTTGTTGACAGATCGAGAAAACCAGTCAATCCTCATTACGTGAGTCACACTGCAACCTTGTATTTCTTTAGTGGTACTAAGTTGTAGATCCTGGCAGGAAACCTTTCTTGTATCTTTTACACAGCGGAGAATCTGGAGCTGGAAAGACTGTAAACACCAAGCGTGTCATTCAGTACTTTGCCAGCATTGCTGCTGCGCCTGGAACCGGGAAGAAAGATGCTGCAAGTGAAAAGAAGGTTTGTTTAAAAATGCAACTAAAAAGCTCTAGCTTAAAATTGCTGAAATAAAAAAGATATATAATGGGGCCGGGACTTAATGTACTAGTTTTAATTCATTAAGGAGATAGATTTTAATGTGTTAAAAGTTTTAACACAAATAATTGCTTTTTTTATGTTTAATCCAATGTAGGTTAATTTTTGCTTCGAAAGACAATTTGATTGTATGCTAGAAAAGACTATTGTTGACTGCAAGCAGTGCAAAAAGGAGCTGACGTATCACCAAATCTATTCAAGCCTAAAATACCATCTCAATGAAAAGAGCACATATGTCCCTAACGTTAAAGTCAGCATTCACAATCTACTAGGGCTGTTGTAAACGAATATTTTAGTAATCCAGTAATCTATTGATTATTCTTACGATTATTTGAGTAATCGGGAAAAAAAAAATTATAAAATAAAATATTGGTAAAGCTGGCATAACACCTGTGTTACTATTGGATATCAATATCAGTCCAATTTTTCATTTTTGAGCATCCCAAACAGTTACTTTTTTGTAGTTTAGAAAACTAACCTGTAACAATAATAGATCACTTTCTAAGTTAACCTGAAGAAAAGTTAAACATAGATCTGAAATTCTATTCAATTTAATAATAAAGAGGCAGGCTCACAAATACGGTTTTAAAAAATATCTGATCCAGCTTTTAGTTTATGTATTCATCTTCTGTCAGTTTAATAGATGAATTCTCACCTTGCCCCATACCTGTCAAGCTTTGGGTTTGAGAATACGGAAAATGTCACCTAGAGTGGGGTGGGGTGGGGGGGAGATTAGCGAGCTAACGAAGGTAAGATGGGGGTGAATGGGAGGAAATAGACCAGGGGATGAACGTAAGAACGTGGGGGAGCAAAACGAGATATTTACGGCACCTTTGTTCGTCACACTCAGAAACTCATCTACCAGCCATGTACTGCCACTTAGCATTCGTCAACTCAGAGGAGGAACTCAGAGCTCTGCGCAATGCAAATAATGTTCCAGTCGGAACATGGTGCGCTAAATAATAAAACATAAATTAACGAAGCTTTGAGGCAGATAGATTTTCCTTGAGGAATTTCAATAATTTAATAATTCCTCAAGGAATTATTAAATCATTCGACAAATCGTTTCAGCCCTACAGTCTACACAGTTGTTTTTTTGTAATACATGAATGACCAAGGACTCCATAAACATTTGAAAGCTGAATGGGTACAATGGCACTTTGCACCAATCTGATGACTGAATAACCTAAATAACAGACATAACAGATTAAAAGCAATAAATATCTTTGTTATTGAGCTTATACATTTATTAATTAAAAAATTTAGCAGCATAAAGGGTTCTGAATTAAAAATTTTACTTATTTTGTCTATATATAGGTTTTGATTAAAATACGATTAATTCTGATTATTAATTACAGACTCTACTTAACTCGATAAAATTTTTTAATTGAGTCAGTCCCACAATTAGCATAAATATTTACATTTATATACACTTTGCATTAATACTGGCACAGATGTGACATTCTGAATTAAATCTGAAATTGTTGTTTTGTTCGATTTCATCAGGGTACCCTGGAGGATCAAATCATTCAGGCTAACCCTGCTCTGGAGGCTTTTGGCAATGCCAAGACCATTAGGAATGACAACTCCTCCAGATTTGTAAGTGACTGTGGAGCTTGAATTAGTCATTTCTGAGATAAAGTCAAGAAATTCAATAACTCTTTTTGTTTTAGGGTAAATTCATCAGAATCCACTTTGACAATAGAGGAAAGCTTGCCTCTGCTGACATTGAAACTTGTACGTACCTTCACTACATACTTCAAGGTAGTGATGGCCCATTTCTTCTGAGAATAATAGGTTGTTTTCCCAACAGATCTTCTGGAAAAGTCACGTGTCACTTACCAGCTCAAAGCTGAGAGGGATTACCACATTTTCTACCAAATCCTGTCTCAGGTGAAGCCTGAACTTCTGGGTGAGTGTAGGCAACATATTCAAAGCAATTATGTTTTCTAAAGTATAACATTACAGATATTATAACTATATTTTAATTGTGTAAATGTAGAGATGCTACTCATCACCAACAACCCCTATGATTACGCATTCATCTCCCAAGGAGAGACAACAGTAGCCTCCATCAATGACTCTGAGGAGCTGATGGCTACTGATGTGAGCTGAGCATTCTCACAAACATTTTTTAAAATAACAACACTAAATGTCTACAAAGTTAACCACTGTAACATGCCTTACTCAGGAAGCTTTTGATGTGCTGGGATTCACTCAAGAAGAAAAAAACAGTATGTATAAGCTTACTGGGGCTATTATGCATCATGGCAACATGAAGTTTAAGAACAAGCAGAGAGAGGAGCAGGCAGAGGCTGATGGAACCGAAGGTAAGACATTTCTATTTTTAAAAATTTTACAGTCAAAGACACAATATGTGTTACCTAGCTCAAACAATGATGGTAACCTTGAATAATACTGACATCACTAATTCTCCAAAGATGCTGACAAAGCAGCATATCTGATGGGCCTGAACTCTGCTGACCTCATCAAAGGTCTCTGTCACCCCAGAGTCAAAGTAGGGAATGAGTGGGTCACCAAGGGACAAAATGTTGCCCAGGTAAAGATATTTTCTTTATGAGTATCATTTGATGATACGTTACTTAGTTTTAATAAATGTCTTTGTCACGTCCTTATTGAGGTGTACTATGCTGTTGGAGCCCTGTCTAAGGCAGTTTATGAGAAGATGTTCCTGTGGATGGTGGTGAGAATTAATCAGTCTCTTGACACCAAGCAGCCTCGACAATACTTCATTGGGGTGCTGGACATTGCTGGGTTTGAAATTTTTGATGTGAGTTTAGATGGGAATCAACGCATTTTTTATTCTAAGAGTTCATTTTTAATTACTTTCAATATCTTTCCAGTTCAACACTTTTGAGCAGATGTGCATCAACTTCACCAATGAAAAACTGCAACAGTTTTTCAACCACCATATGTTTGTGCTGGAGCAGGAAGAGTACAAGAAAGAGGGAATTGAATGGACTTTCATTGACTTTGGTATGGATCTTCAGGCCTGTATTGACCTGATTGAAAAGGTGAGAATCAGAATATCAAAAATATGGAGATAGTAAAAGGTCATTTGTGTTTCAAACCATTTTCATTACCCTTTCAGCCCATGGGTATCATGTCCATCCTTGAAGAGGANCTTTATGACAATCATCTCGGAAAATCAAACAACTTCCAGAAGCCTAGAGTTGTCAAAGGCAAACCAGAGGCCCATTTCTCCCTGGTCCACTATGCTGGAACTGTTGACTATAATATCAACAACTGGCTGGTGAAGAACAAAGATCCTCTGAATGAGACAGTTGTTGGTCTTTTCCAGAAGTCAACTGTTAAGCTTTTGGGTATACTTTTTGCTGGGTATGCTGGAGCTGATTCAGGTATGCGGACATTAACATTCAACAGACACAATATAAAGCATTTATTGCTAACACACCACTAACTCCTTACATTGCCATTCTAATGACAAAACTGATTATTTGTATGTAGCTCAAGAATCTGGTGGGAAGGGCAAAGGAGGCAGCAAAAAGAAAGGTTCATCTTTCCAAACTGTTTCTGCTCTACACAGGGTAAGACTATTTAAATTTATATTGCAAAGTATACTCACAAAAACTTTATAAATATATCCAGGAGCATTATCCCTGGCTTGTTTTAATTGTATTCACTTTTAATAGTATTAATCAGATATTCTCTCCAACCATCAACCAAAATTTGATAAACATCATGTATATTCTGTTTTGTAGTCCAGTTATTTTCAGTTAGCAAATATAGCGGTCATACATTTCCACAAATAAATGTTCTTTTATAGGCATGTGTAAATTATTATGTACACATTTCTATCTTGATGCTAAAATTCTGGTAATGATTTTAACACCAGTTAATGCTGTTTACCCTTTTTCAGGTTCAAAGGTACACTGTCTGCACAGCTTACACTGATAGAAGAAATGCAACCCACACAAACATTTAAATTCTAATGACTTTCAGTCTTTTCTCCCTCTACTTTTTGGAAATGGGAAATAAAGGTACAGGTGGTTTCACCATTATATCCCAGACAAATCCCTAACAAGTCTTCTTGTTAGCATAATCTCTTTTAAGATACTTTGCGTGCAATATTTTTAGCACATTTGTTTATTATATAAGTTTTACTTCTTTTATTTAAGTGTTTGTATATGTTTCTACCTTCTTATGCATTGTTTGGCTGTTACATTTCCTCTTTGATTTTATTCCATTGTTTTATGAAATATGTGGATTCACTTTTCACTCTTGCATTTACATGTGAAAAATAATTTACTAAATTAATGATGAAAGTATTCAAGTTTGTTGTCTATGGAATATTCAGGAGAATCTGAATAAGTTGATGACCAACCTGAGGTCTACCCACCCCCACTTTGTACGCTGCATCATTCCCAATGAGAGCAAGACTCCGGGGGCCATGGAGAACCCTCTGGTGATGCACCAGCTGCGCTGTAACGGTGTCCTGGAAGGCATCAGGATCTGTAGGAAAGGCTTTCCCAACAGGATCCTCTATGGAGACTTCAAGCAGAGGTTTGTTGTTTTTGATGAAGAGAAATTAAAAATCTAATTCAAAAAATTTGATGCTGACACATTGTTGCTTTGTTGAAGATATCGCATTTTAAACCCCAATGCAATTCCTGAGGGTCAATTCATTGACAACAAAAAAGCTGCTGAGAAACTGTTGGGGTCTTTGGATATAGACCATAACCAGTACAAACTTGGGCACACCAAAGTACGTCTAATATTAACAGAATATGAAATCTAAGCATTGCTTAGATCAATGATTAAACCCTTGATATCTCTTTAAAAGGTGTTCTTCAAGGCTGGACTTCTGGGTCAGCTTGAGGAGATGCGGGATGATCGGCTGGCATTAATTATCACTGGCATCCAAGCTCGCTCACGAGGTCTTCTGGCTCGAGTTGAATTCCAAAAGATTGTTGAACGAAGGTTAATTATCCCAATAATAATAATAATAATAATAATAATAATAGAAATAAAGGGCACAATGTCACTGACACGATTCAGTCATCAAGTTAACTTATGAAGTACAACTTCCAATGCACACAGGGATGCACTACTTGTGATTCAGTGGAACATCCGTGCCTTCATGGGGGTCAAGAATTGGCCATGGATGA
>CAEFZY010036859.1:0-32097 GCA_903066815.1 Brachyrhaphis roseni
AAAGTTGGTGAAAGACGGAGTAACAAAAACATTTATCCATGCCTTTGGACGGCACATGTTCTTTTTTTTTTTTTTTTGCTTTTCTCTGCCTTTTTGGAGCTTGCACATGTGCTACCTTTGTGTATGATAAATCTGCTCCCTCTCATAATCTATGTGATTCAAAATGTGATATATGTGAGCATGAACTTTGAATTATGACCCAAACAGGGGATCGTAAATCTCTCCCCCCACAAACTCTGCCTCTGTACACACTCGTAGACTCTTTGGTTTGGTCCACTCATAAATCTCTCCAAACTGGAGCGGAGGTGCATGCTCACTGCTTTCTTTCTTTCCAACGCACTCTTCCACACAAGTCGGAGACTTCGGATTAGACAAAACAACCAGATAGTCCAGCTGACTTTGGGGAATAAACATGCGGGCAGAAGAGATCTACAGGAGAATTTGCAATTATTATTATTATTATTTTGGAGTAAATGTTTGCAAACCAATGAAAATGTTACATTTTAAGTCAAAAATGGTAATTATTGAAATAAATACAAGAAAGTGCTCTTAGATACTATTGATCAACAAAAAAGTAAAGCGGCAAGAGAAACTAAGTTTGAAGCTGCTGAAAAATAGCAAGTACCTTGGCCAAAAACCACCCACAGCTTCCAGACTGACCACTGGTTTTGAGACTGGAGCCCCGAGGGTGTTTTACAGACGGTGTTTTCTCTCTCTGTCTCATTTGTGTGGCAGCCAAAGCGTTTTTTTGTTTTTTTTTAGGAGAATCACAGCATCAGCAGTCGAAACCTGAGTGGTGAGAGGACAAAAGAGTCGTCTGCTATTGTTACCCTGGCTCTCAATAATTTGCAAGTTAGCATGAGGTGTGATATCACAAAATAACGCCTTCAGACAAAAGGGAAAAAAATATATAGTGCTACCTCGGCATTCCTTCTGTCACCTGTGAAGGGAAACACCTGTGTTGAAAAAGAGTTGGTTCTTTGTGGTGGCATGGCTTTGTTGTAAATATTCGCTTTGTGTTTCTGCAGTCGGGTTTGTTATTACTAACAGACAATCAAAACTAATTCTGAGATGCTTCATAGATCTTTTCTCTATCATGCTGTGAAAACTGAAGTGAATTAAACATGTTTATGCAT
The DNA here is from genome assembly GCA_903066815.1 of Brachyrhaphis roseni. NCBI lineage: Eukaryota > Metazoa > Chordata > Actinopteri > Cyprinodontiformes > Poeciliidae > Brachyrhaphis > Brachyrhaphis roseni. The sequence continues at coordinate 1,137 of CAEFZY010036859.1, forward strand.
TTAGTGATGAAGTCACAATCATTCACCACAGTCTGGAGTCCCAAAGGTCTGTCATAAAACAATAATTAGAAATATTACTGCACAAGTTAAGCTTGTCCTCTCCTGGCCATCACTTCACTGTTGTTACATTTTTATCCACAGAAGTCAATAGAGTGCCCACCGCATTTACTGGCGCTTAAACAGTCTTAAAATAAAATGTATGACTTCAGTCGAACTGTTTCACAAGCTCCTCGCAGTAGATTGTTGGAGTTTGGGGCTGTTCCTCCTGACAGAGCCGCTGTGACTGAGTCAGGTTAGTAGGCAGCATTCCTCAAACACATTATTTGAAATTTGGCCAAAAATGATCTGAAGGACAGCGATCGGGGATTCGTGATGGCCATGACAAATATTGGCTTTGTTGAGTTTAAGTTGCTAAATTTGTAACCAATTTGGCATTATGATTGGGGTTATGTAGACCCAATGACTTCCAAGCTTCGCCATTTTGGCTGATTTTTTGAGAAGCTCTACCAAATTAGTGAAGTGCACTGGTCCCTCCTGTGGCAAAATAATATTTTTTTACTTGTAATTTTCTTTTTTATATAAATGTGACAATGACCAAATACTAAATTTTTAGTCTAAAAAAGTCAACAGAAAATGTCTCCATAAATTAAACAGGGCAGTAAATACATACTGCCATGTTATAGCACAATCAAGTCACTATGTTACCCTTCAGTTGTTACAGAAATGCTAAATAAATCAAAAATGACTTAAAAGAAATTTGTAATTTAACACCTCAAAATTGGGCCTCTGTCTCTTTAAGAAGCTCCTTCTAAAACTCTGCCTTCAGGAAGTCATCATGACATCACTCCTCTATTAACTCTTTAGCATTGTTTTTAGCAGTGTTGCACTGAGTAATAGCTAGCAGAATGAGCTCAGTAGATATGCAGTTGTTTGCTAATTGCTTCTGGCTAGTCTGAAGGAGCTGAGTAGGGAAGACACAGGGGAAACTAGCTAGCTCCCACCAATTGTTTTGCACAGCTGAATGGTTTGAACGGGAGATTAAGAGTTGCTTTTTATGAGCAAAACTCGTTTTAGTTTTGATAATGATATTCCCTTACCAGCAGCTTTAGCTCTTTTGCTTTTGTTCTGGTATAAAACATGTTAATCTTTGGGATACATAACCTGACCTCATCTTAGTGTAAGATAGTTGGACATTCACATGGTGCTCACACTTTAAATGTCTGAACAGATCAATGTGACACCTTCAGGCACCTGGGAATTGTATGCGAACGAAGCCAAGGGATCGTCATCAGGCCTTTCAAAGGTTCTTTAAGTTATTGGCAGCTATGGCTCAGGCAATGGCCGCCTCTAGCAAGGTGTCACACCTAGTTATAATCACAAGGTCACATGTGACTTGTTGAGAGAGCGAAGAGACAGAGGATATAAAGTTAATGGCAGCGTTAACTGGACGTAATGCACAGTAGTCGAATTAACTAACAAAACGAGGAAATGTGGTCAGTATGTTCTCCAGCAGCCTAAGCTCAATGCAGCGTACTTAAAGAGATTTAGTGAGTTAAATTATGCTAGTCTAATATCTGAACTCATCACTGCTTTCGTTAAACATGGATATAATTTTGTCTGGACAGAGGAGCTAGCATTAGCAATTCACTGAACAAAACCAGATGGATGCTCGGTGTTCAGTGGGTTTCTTGAATGTCAAGATTTTTATGTTTAATATGAAAATATTTCAGACATATAGAGAAACATCTTGGCAGGGTTGATTATTTCCTTTGCAACATCAGAATCGTCCTGGTGGGAAATAAACTCGGGTCTATAACATGTCTTGTTTTGGCAGTAACAGCATCAGTTTTCTTGTAGCCATCTCCTGACTCAAGATCAATCAACCCACATGTCTCTATTAATTAGCATGTTCTCCTGTCTTTCCCATTCTGAACAGTGTCATAATGTAAAAAAAAACAACAAAAAAAGTTTCCATGCCAGACACAGCTTGCATTTAGCGAACTGATGCACCTGATATGGTTCATTATGATTGTCATTTCCACTTCTGCTCCTACGGGGGCCTGCTGCAGTCATTGTGCTGCCGGTAACGGCGCTACGCGGGGTAATTAGCGCGGGTGCGTGTCGCGGCGGGTTTACGGGACGCGTCGCCGTCGCCTCCATTACGGCTGACATTCATCGCTCATCAGTCCACTCACAGATGATGATGATCAACATACGGTGCATCATCGCCGCTAATGAGATGCGCTTTGCTGATGAAAGCCATTCGTCGAAATTCAAGCGTAAAATATTGAGGCAGGGAGGAAGAAGAAGACAGAGAGACAGGAGGGAAAGAGTAAGGGGAGAAAAAAAAAAAAAGAAACACTCCGCACACACAGGAAGCAGCTTTCGGACAGCTCTCATCTTTCAGTCTAATGGTGTTAACTAAGATTCATTAACCACCAGCCATCTTTGTCCTGCAGGAAACTTGGAAGTCTGTTTGTGTTTGCCTGCTCTCCGCTTCCCCCTTTCCACTTGCATTCTGTCACGTGTGGCATGATGTCAAATTCGTGCGTTTGTGGATGAAAGTACTGCATTGGTACGACAGACCGATAGAATGAGTACGAAAATCATCTGTTTCAAATGGAGGGTTCACTTTGTGCCATTATCCATGGTGAAAACAAATTCACGAATGACTTGCTCCTGGAAATGTGGCTGCATGTGTGTGTGGGTGTTGTCTGTGCAGACGGAGTGCTCATCATCTCCTGGAAGGATTGATATGAACATTCTGTCACTCACGGGCAGCACAGATGGCTAATTTCCGGAAAAGAGCAGATTTGAGCCAGGTTTTAAAGAGAAAAAAAACCCAGAAATGGCACTTTTTCAAAGCGCATGTGTGTGTGTGTGTGAGAGAGAGAGAGGGGACAGACTGTGTGCGTGTGTATGTGTGTGAGTGCCTATAATGTAGCGGGGGTTCAGTCAGGCTTGACCACTGACAGATAAAAGCTTTGTGTTGTTCAGCTGCCAGCCCAACATGGCTGCCTGTCAGAGTTTGAGTGAGCAGTGTGTGTACGTGTCCGTCTGCGAGTGTGTGTATCCGGCAAAACCTCCAATGTGATCTGGGCACCCACAGCTGTGGAGCTCTTCCAAAGTGCTAACATTTAGACAAACAAACCCTGCTCCACATCGATTGCAGGGGGGTGGGGGGGAGGGAGAGGAGGAAATCCAGACGTCGACATTTCAATACCAATTTAACACTCTTTGCTCTCGCCACCAAACGCTGGCAACGCCTTTGAGGGGATATAGTCATGTTTACTGTAAATAACCAGTTAAATGGCCACTGGCAAGCTTCGGGCTACAGGCTAGGGGCTCGGAAAAAGAAACAGAGATAAAAATGGGAGTCATCTGGTCGACTCCCCATTAGACCGATGGAGCCGAGGTACTTCAGAGCTACGATCATGCGCGGCTGTTCGATGTAGCGATGAAATAAAAACGCTCCAATAAAATGGAATCGCTTGCATTAGAAGAAGTTTCTGTTCGGACATATGCTGAGCGTCTGAGGGCGATCTGTTGCCTCCACGACCTCGAGAGAGCCAAGTCGAGCTGGAGGACATCGGGGATTGTACCAGCCGTATTGTGTGTGTGATATTTGGTGGTCTTTAGAGGGGAAATTAAACAGACGACGAGCCATTTCATAATACAGTGTTGATTAGAATGAGATTTTAAAAATACATTAAAGAAGAAATAAGAATCCTGTTTATTGGTTGTTGGGTTTTTTTTTCACTTTTTGGTTGTCACTACAGTTACAGATCATATTTGACGTTTCCATGCACAATTTGAGATTTTGAAAATGAATTTTCTTTATGGAAACAACAATTTTGTTGTTTTTTGCTGAACAGTTTTGGTGCTAGGACGAGGCGTTTTGTTTGGCCATATCGAAATTGGTTTATTTTGGAAAACTGCAATTTAAACACTTTTTTTGAGTCACGAGTCACTTCATGTTCCATGTCTTTAATGACTTGTCATGTGAACATAGTTATTCACGTGTGATTTTAAATGTGTTTCTTATTTAATAGAAACACAGCAATTGGAAAATTGTGTTTTCTCGACATTCGTGTAATCTTGACAAAGTTTTAGCACATTTGTAATGGAAACGCAGCTCCTGAAATATTTTGCATTTAGATGACAACTCTTACACTGCAAAAATGCAAAATGTAATGAAGTATTTTTGGTCTAGTTTCTAGTTCAAATGCTTTAGTATACTTGAAATAAGACAAAACTTACAAGTAACTTTTCAGCAAGATAGAGGCTTGTTTTAGGTAAACGATTCCTTAATGTAAAAAAAATAATCTGCCATTTATCTACCAATAGAATAAGCACTTTTTCCATCAATATTACAACTAAGATATTTGCTTTAGAAACTTCACCAAAATGAGTTGGTAGGATTTTGTGTTTTTGCAGTGTACTCAGCTTTTCGTGTGTATCATTAATCAACCGCTTTGCGTCTTTAACATTTGCAGAAACGTGCCTGTGTTTCTGTCAGCGCTCATGCTACCCCTGTAGCTTTAGCAACCACCCAAGCGCCACTTCATCCTTTTCTTAAAGAGATGGACATGTTTTTCTCTGTCTGTCGGCGTGCGAGTGTGTGTCGAAGAGGGAAGTGTGTTTGCACAGACACGCGATGCCTTTGCTCCCGCACTAAGCGGATGAGGGGCCCACTGAGCAGCGCTAAAACATCTAACTTCTCGTCCTTGCCCTTGTCAACATGGCGCCGTCCGTTATCCCTCACCTAGCACACAAAGACACTTCTTACAGAAGGGATCATCAGTCGCCTTTGCAACTCGGCAGATTCAGTCCATAAATCCTAATTATGCCCCCTCCCCGAATCCCCCCCAGCTTTTGCTTTACCACTCCACAAATAAATGGTCAGAAAGTGTAAAACATCTGCTGCATGGATCATCTCCGTGGCTGCGGAGGTAAATCATCCTCGTCTGTTTCTATTATGAAGGCAGGAGCGTCGAGGGACCTCAACTCCACTGAACGTGAAGCATCCCTCCACTGACTTGTTCCACCGCGTCACTTCGCTTTTCGGCTTCTAAAACCATAAACTGTCTGCTGCTGCTGTGTTTGCTTCTGACCGTTTTAGGTGAAGCTGATTAGATCAAACTAATCAGCGGTAACAGTAAAATAAAAATGAATTTACGCGCATGTTTTTTTTGTACAGGATTTGGTTTCCAAAATATGATTATTGATCTGAAGGGAGAAGGTGAGGAACAGCTTTTTGAATTTGACGTTTTATCTACGCAAGGTGAAACAGGCCATCCAGTATGAAAATGCGAAGATGAGTCAGACTGTTAATGTATGAAATGAATCTCCAATCTCCATGGCAGACTGTTTCAAGGGCATGTATGAATTGTGAACAGGCATTCATATCATTCAATTGAGGCAAAAGGCAGATGTAAGAGGTTTTTTTTTGTCGCAATAATAAATAAAAGGATTGATTCAAAAAAGAAAATCAAGTTTTGACCGGCTGCTGAATCTGTATCTAAAAGTAAGCAGTTCATCAGGCACAATACATAAGTATTTGCATTCAGATACTAAAATCAAGAACAGAAGCTTGATTTGCCTCAACATATATATAAATAAAACTTAAAAAAATATATATATATATTGTTTTTGAATTGGAGAATTTTTTTTCTTAACATGAGAAGGTTTGCTTTGGAGAATAATGTGTAGGTGCAAGAGAGTCAATCTTTAACATAATTCAAGTAACTATTAGAAACCTGATGATTATAATAGTTGGTATGTAGAATAATTTTAAGAGACCTGAGAAGGGCTCTCTGGGGAACACCTCTGGCCAGATGAAGGTAGCTACACAGTTTCTGGTATCTAAAAAACAAACCTTGAAATACATTGGTGTTGAGAGTTGGTGACCGCAAGATTTTCAATAATTAATCGAAGATTTCTCATTTTTCTACCCACGTTATCCTGCTGTCTCTGCATTGTTGTTTGTTTTTAGGTTTTGTTCTCCAGATTAACAAACCGTCCGACTTAAAAGGCATGTTTTCTGTTAGAGAGGGTAAAAAAAACCTGACCTGTCGCATCATATTTATATCACAGATTACATCATAAAAGTAACCTGAAAAATGTTAAAGTAAACTAACATTTTCTTGTATTGGTTATGTATCCCAGTTATTTCATAACATTGGTTGAAAATGTTTGATTCTTAATATATGCACTTTTCTCAATTTTAAAAAACTATTTCAAAAACTTAGGCTACGTAGGTTTACTAAGCTAAAGCAAATCACTGCGGGCAGGAACCACTGTGCATTTCTGCTTCAGTCCACGAATCAAACGTTGCATGACATGGACACGTGTAACATATTAAACCGTTTATCAAACAGAAATGTTACTCTGAAGCGTTCTGGACGGTTTTTCACCACTTTCCCCGATGAGAAGTTGCACGGTGTGAGAGGATAATACGCAACAAATTCCCAGCACGGTTAATTCATAGAGTGCATTAGCGAGATGTAAAAGTGTTGCTGCTGGTATGAACGACACTTGAGCGAGGCTATACAGTAAACCAAAGACCTTTAACTTCTAACAGTAATTCATATCCATGCAGTATTAAACAAGTGCACTCACCCAGGCCTGTTGGTATTGACAGTGTATTGTTGTTTACTTGTATGGGGGAAAAAAAGAAGAAAAAAAAACCCAGATGGCCTCAACATATTTCATATTGGGGAGGGTGGCTGTGGGTTCAACGTGTTGTGTGTTTCTTGTGCGGGCGGACGGTATTTTGTTTTGCCCTCGTCCTTTTCTGCCTGTCTCTTCTTCCCCCCCCTCGACTCTCCTCAGCCTCCAGCCAGCCTCTCCGCAGACAGGAGGTCAGGCCACGCCACTCCGCTCTGCCTGCTGTGAGCGCCGGGTCACCGAGCCAGATAACACCACCAACTGTTCAAGATTTGAAGAAATCAAGCATTTTTGTTTGTTTTGAAATTTATACTATTTGAACACTGGCGAAGCTAGCACTTTATGCTAAACAGTGGAGTAGTTCAAGGTGGGAAAGTCACAAATTAGGGGCTTTAAAGTCTGTTAAGCGGTAGGGCTTTTGCAGGCTTGTAGTGCATGAACTAAAGTAAACGTATCGTTTGACTCCTGCACCTTGAAGACCTTTTGTGAAGGAATACACATCTTATTTGATTTTGGAAGAGAAAAAAAATAGGCCAGCGTGGCAGTGAGCCATTAAGTTACAGCTCAGCCACATTTAAAACTTACATTAAATATGTATTCCCTGCAAGTTTTGTTTGAAAGACACCTTTTATTTTAAGACAATACAGCTTCGCCATAGATCCATTCACTCAAGTAGGACATTTTTGCTCTTTTTTTTGTTGTTACTCGAAATGAATACTCAGAACTGTTCCAGGTTCAAAAACTGATTACACACCACATGCAGATGGGTGAGAGGACATCGCTTTAACGCCGAGTGTGGTGAGGAGTAAAGCCGTCCAATAGTGTTGGACGTTTGGAGGCCTTAGTCCTCGACGCGGACGTCGCGGGTTTGACTCCCGGTCCCGGCGACCTTTGCCGCATGTCTTCCTCGCCCTCTTTCCTGTCAGCCTACTGTCGCAAATATTTAGAGCCACTAGTGCCGCAAAAACTCTTCGGAGAAAAGTAAATAAATAATTTGAATCTCTCGGCATCAGCAGCTCTTCAAAATCAGCACACAGTTTTCTCCAAGATCACCACAGAAGTCTGAGCACTACGTGGTAAATAATGCACAAAATGAACTTTTATCTTCTACAATATGGCATTGTGTGATTTATTTATTTATTTTTTCTCATTTTCAAAACTCATGAAATTTCCCTATTAATGGATGTGTAACTTTTGGGGTACACATCCAGTTTTATATGAGTAATATGGTTCACCATCCAGGTCTGTATAGACTTTGGGACAGCTTAAATACTTTATGTAATAATAATAATAGGGTTAGGGTTGAATGAGTTTACTGTTGCTTATTGCATGCTCAGAGTGTCCACAGTCGGGTGTAAACACTACTGGCACTATATTGCCTTAAATTGTCGGGGGCTAATGACCTTAAAGTGAGGATTTGACTTCCTGTGTTGTGCTGTAATGAAGGGTTATTTCATACTTTTTAAGGAAGCTGAAATGTATTTGATAATCTCAAGCTTAATATCTCAAATCTTTCAATTTATCAAATGTGGACAGGATTATTTTACATTGAACAGAGACTTTATAAACAAGGCAGTTGATAGTCAATGAAACCTTTATTCCTTTTCTGATCACATAATAAAGGAGGAAATGTTTGTGCCACTCTTCCAGAGAGTACCGGAGACATAAAACGTCAGTTCAAGTGAGAAAAAACAGCAAATTAGCAACTACTTTCCCCATTGATTCTTATTTGTCCAGTTAAAATTTGGCCAGGGTCAAAAACATGTAAAATTTACACTTTGTCACTACTGAGATACAATCAATCAACTGTATTCGTGCAGCACATTTCAGCAACATGGGAGTTCAAATGCTTCACATCATGAAAACAAAACCCCATCATAAACACATCATATAGTCAACAGTTGTGAAAACCAATAACGGACATTACATTGTTTCAAGCGCCGCCATTAGAATCGTCATTAAAATATGTTGGTCAATATCCCATTTATTATGGTTGAAGAGCAACTCTAAGCTAATAAATCAGACAAATTATGCCGAGACCAGGAAGTCCCTCTTTGAAATCTCACCTTTACACAAGTTTTCATTTTGAGCTGAGACAAGAAAAAGATTTCCCAAAGATGACAGAATTATAAAAAATAAAGGCTCTTGGACCAATGGGGTGTTTGGATTTACAATTTTGCCCAAAATCACATTTATCATCAGCCTTTTTAGATGTGCTCTACAATATACTGCAGAGTTTGATCCTTTTCGTCACATGATCTTTTCCTGTCTTTTTATTGCTCTCTTTTTTTATATATAATTTTTCTCAATTTCTTCAAGAAAAGAACATTGGGAAAGGGAGGCACCTAAAAAATAGCTAGAACATTTTACGCCACCTATCTTCATCACATACTTTCATATTTTGATCCCTCCAGTTCCTTCAAACATTATTACCAGACATATACTGCCAGGATGTAGGGTTTTCTGGGGAAAGTCTGCTGATGCTGCTACTATCTGCTGTTGTAAATCTCCCCCTGCATTCACATCGCTGCTACTATCCGGTTGTCCGTTTCAAACAGATATATTCATCCTACCATCTTCCTCATGTCTATTTAACAACAGCTAATGTTAGGGTAATACTAATGCTCTGTAACAAAAGCTAAGCCGAACCTGAACATGTTAGTTGATGTGATAAGTCGAGATGTTTTAGGTTTACGGCTCTTCCTCCCATGCCAGCCTCTCTGTAGGTTCCTCCCCCCCCCGTCCCGCCCCCGCCTGTCTCACCAGCTCGCTCCTTCCATAATGTCCTCTCTAGACACCAGTACACTTGAAGGGTTTAAGGTAATTGCACTCGGGGCTTCATCTTAACGCCGCTCTCTCACATGTGGAATCATTATCCAGGCTAACAATTACAGCCTGCTCTAGTAATTGATCAGAAAACTGTCTCGGGGAGGTTAAAAGGTATTAAATATCACCACTTTCTTAATTTACTGCGCCTGTCAAATAAAAAAGAAGGAGAAAGAGGAGTGAAAATGAGAGTCTTCGGCCTTTTTTCCGACTCTCGGCTTAAATAATGACCCCCAATTAAAGTTCCTCTCTGTTACTGCGCACACTGCTCTAATGCAGGTCTGTTGGCCCCGTGGCTAATTTTGTGTACACAGGGTCATGAAGATGTTTAATTTATCGTCTTCTCGTTGTGGAGCTGCATGCGTGTGTATGGGTGTATTTTGTGGTTGCTGTTGTGTTTGTGTGGGTGTGCGCACATTTGCGTGTTTCTCCTATTTTTCCAACTTAACTTTCACCAAATCACCAATTCTAATGAGTTGCCACTGGCAATTATTGCCCACTTTACAGCTGACCCTACAAGATGTTACGGAGACTTGTTGATCTGAAGGTGCCAGTTTTTTGCTGCTGTTCTCCAACAGTGAGCTTTTGAGATTTATTCTATCTCCGTTACCATTCCTACTGAAACTGGGTCCTTATTCTGTGTAGAGGCTAAAATAAACAGGCCTTTGTGTGCTTCCATATTAATTCCCCCAGGAAACAGTGGGTCACGGATTACTGATTAAAATGTTCCAGACGCAACTAAAAAAAGAGAAAAATGAAAAAAATGCTTCTCTTAAATTTACTTTAGGAGGATTGTTTGGGTGCCAATAAGTGTTGTACCGTAAATTTTCTTTATTTTAAAATTCTTCTAAAATTTGTGGCCGCTGCAGTAAAATTTTGTGGTTACCCAAACATTTCTACCAGAGGCTGCCTTAATGTGGAGAAGCAGCGTGCTCTCTGTTGTCTACCGTAGGGCGCTATTACAGCAAACAAGAGTAGATTTGTGCACATAATGGCTCGCCAAGTCCACAATGAGCGTCTTGTATTTGCTTTTCCACATTTTGATAATCTCCCCTACCCGTTTTGGCGCGCACAAAGACAATGTTGCACACTCTGACCCTCCCAACCATTAAAGACCGTCTATGAGGGGTCAAACTTTAGAAAACAAGCCAGGAAAAAATCTTTTTTGTTTGATAAATATAGAGTGCTGCTAAATTCTGCCTTAAATTTAGCAAAGTCAGAGGGGATTCAGATTGATCGTGGAAAGGCAATCCACATACGACTTATTCCTTGCAGTCTGAATAATCCAATTCCGATCATTTTGCTCAAAAGAAAATACAAAATGTTAAAAAAAATCAGATTGCCACTACTATACGTGGTGCTAAACATACAATAGCTTCAAAATCACCTGCAGTCTGAACGACCATGTTGCATTGTTTCCAACTTTTACATCATTTAAGTGAGACATGAGTCTTAATTTGCACCAGAAGGAGCCAGAAACAGTAAATCTGGATGTAGACAATGGCTCAATCAATAACTTCATTTTTTCTTAGCTTCGTCTGTCTTGAAAATACTACCAGGATCTTTAACATTGTTCCATAGACGACGGCAGCCATTATAACTTCCATAAGCAGGGCGCTCCTGTGTGATGTGCATGTTCTTCTTCTGCACATGTAGGTCAAGGCTTTGTGGCATCTAGTGATAAGTTTGTTGCATTAGAACTATGTTAATTAAGGCACATTAGCATCTTTTTGAGCATGATCAACCTGTTTTAGGTCATGAGACAGCGTTTTAGTCGGATTTAAGTTCAGACTTTGAGTAGGCCTCTCCAACATCAGCTTTGTTTTTTGAACTTTTCAGAGGAGAACATGTTGGTGTGCTTTGAATCGCTGTCCTGCTGCATGGAATAAGAGTTTAAAACAGCAAAGTGGCCAATGTACATTCTCTTTCAGGATTTTCTTGTAGAAAGCAGAATCGTTGTTTCCATCAATTATAGCGAATAGTCCAGCTTCCCTGGAACATCACACTATCACAGCCATGTTTGTTTGCAGGTATGAGGTTCTTTTTTTGAAATGCTGTGTTAGCTTTACACCAGATGGCCTCTTCAATACGATGAATATTTTTCCCCAAAGGTTTTGCAGATCATCCAGATGCTTGGTGGTTTTTTTTTTTTTCTTTTTTTGTTCTTTTTGGAAAACAATGGTTTTCAACTTGAAACTCCATGGCTCACATTCTTTCTTTCTTATTGCTGAATCATGAACACTTTTGAGTTCATGTTTCATCTGAACACTTATGTGTTTTGTCAATGATTTTCAACAAAATCAATGAGAAAACGCAAGAGTTTGGCGTACTGTCGCTACGTGCCCGTCCAGTTGGAGTGAATGCTCCAAGTCAGTGACTCAGTGCAATCCGCTGGGTTTACTTAGGGAAACCTTTTCAGCTAACATGTATGTTAATTAAAAGCTGAACTTAATGCACTATTTGATAACTAGGACCTATTGGAATGTGTATGTGAATAGATTGAGATAACATTTCTGTCAAGTGTCTCGAGATGCTTTAGAAATATTCAAATTGAATTTTCACCCATAAATGAAATCATCCATTAGAAAATGTTGTTTACTCATTGCATCTTTCATGCTACATTTGAATATTAAGATTCACTGCTCCTCTTAAAGCCTCCTCTGCTATGGTGTACCTAAGGCTCAATTTTTGGTCCTTAATTATTTTAATGTTTGACGTACAATTCTTTCTTAAAATAACTATTTGGGATTGGTCTTACTTTGATTGAGTTTGCCAGAACCCTTGCCCCTCCTGCTTTTCATCATTGAAAATCTTCCAGGAGTGTTTTTAGATTATTCTTTTAAATTAGAGAAGCGAGGCATAGTTATCAAGCTGCTATAACAGAACCTGCTCTTGCCCCAATAAGGCCTAAGGAAACTTTAATTTCTTTGGATTTGGGCTTAAGCAGAAGACATTAATACTTATTTTGTAGGCACTGGATGTTGTAATGTTACTTTAATACATTCGCATACCATCTGTTTGGGTCACCGATTAAAAAGACACACATTGACGTAAATGCAAGCAGAGCCCTTAAAAGTGCCGGACCTTTCTCTGACTGCTAATTCTACTTTTTAATCTCCATTAAACAACCGGCCCCGACCCGTCCTGCACATCTCCCCGTGTTTCCTTCCCCCGCTCCCCCCCACCCCAGTAAGGACAGCTGACAATGATGGGCAGACAGGGTGAGGTGGAGGAGGTGATGGGTGGAATGGAGGGATAGAGGGTAACAGCAGGGGACAGCAGGGGCTAGCAGGGTGAGCGACGCTCGGCGCCTCTCAAATCAGCTCCATTTTTTTCATTAGCTCATATCCTTGCCAGGCTTTACAGCTGGCTGATCAGCAATCAGGGGCCGTTTGTTTCAATCAGCCAGCGACTCCACTGTTACAGACAGGACCAGATTACAGAGGGAGAGAGAGAGAGAGAGGGAAACAGGGGAGGGATGAAGAGGGGTGGAGAGGCAGGAAGGGGTAGGCCGGCTGTGGGGGAGGACGTCTTTACCTCTCACCAATGACTGTGATGAGAGGGGTGAAGCCGGGGACATGCAGATACAAAATAGAGTGCAAGGCGGGTGTAAATGGAAGGGTTGGGAACAATGGAGTAAACCGTGGTGGATATGAGAAAATGCTCCCTGTCACTGCAGACACAAGGAGGCGAGGCGACTTTTTATTTCCGCTGTGCCAATCGTGAGCAGGAAAAGTTAAAGGAGCAGTTAAGTGTTTTTTTTTTTTGAAGCAAGGCTCAATTTAGAGGTTATAGACGAGCAGCAGTGGCCAACTCTCTCCATTTATTTAGTACAACTTCAGATTAGTTTGTACCACACAGGCAGAAGCTAAATGCTAGTCTGAGAAGGGCGGGAACCAGCTTCAAGTCTTGAAGTAACTTGAAGCATCTAAAACATCAAAAAGATCACAGAAGCCAATGCCAACACTGTTTCATAATCCCTCGAACTGTTCTGGTTTTGTATTTCCACAGAAGTTGAACATTTTTCACAGTGAGTGAAGGTTGGAGGTGGTGCTCCACCAATTATCTTCCTTTGTGAAACACCTACTGAGAAAGAAGTAGGTGTTTCTTTCTCAGTAGAAGACCTAACATTTAAGGAATGTTAGGTCGGAGTAACGGACGTAAAAATAAAGATGTGCAGAAAGCAGAAGAATATTTTTCTAAATAAATGATATTTTATACATTTTTATGCTGCCTTTCTTTTCTGTCAAGTAATTCACCTAAATATTATTTTACCTTATTACTACCACCTGCTTACTTTTATCATGTAACTTGCTGTGTAAATAACTGCTAATTATAAAAGTCTAAAGGTTCATAAAATAAACTACTGAGATTAGAGTCAAAAATGAGCCAAATGTGCTGCTTTCACTTTTACAACATCATCCAAGAGGACATTCACTAAATATGTTGATATCACTGTGTCCTCATCACTGTAAATATTTCCAAACTGACTTAATATTCTCATGAGTGAGGGAAAAGTGTAGTAGCCTTCTTTAAGTTTTTTCATCCAGCAGACAGGCAGTGAGCAGCAACATGTGGGGAAGGGGCAGAACGGCGCTGGCCTCTCTGACACATCCAATTAGAAGAGATTTTTACAGCAGGAACGTTACGAAACAGCTTTAATAGTTTGTGGACAGTAACTCCTTAAAGAATGGGTATGCCTTGATACTAGGATCGCGATAATGACCAGGCTGGCAGTTAGCTTCATCCTAATACGGATTAGTCCTAAATAAAGACAGTCGGACTTCTTTCACCTGAAGAACACTTCCAGGATTAAAGGATAACGTCTCTGTGAGATCCTGAGAAACTCATCTATTTTACTAAAACCAGGAAGGTAGAGCAGTTCAAACGTCCTTACACTGACCTCTTGGAGGTCAGAGAACAGACTTTAAAATGATTCTGCTAGTTTACAAATCACTGAACAGCTTAGCACCAAATACATGAAAGTTGTGTTGTGTTATCAACCTTCCAGAACACTTAAAGTCTTCTGGCTCTGGTCTGCTCTGCATCTCAAGAATCAGGACCAAACATTGAGAAGCATGAAAACGTCCAGAAAACGGCAAAACTGACGAAACACCAAGTTCTTTTACATTAAGTCTAAAGACCCATTTGTTCAGACTCGCCTTTAATTGATAACTAGAACGTTTGTCTGGATCATCACTTGTCATTACTTCACTTTATTTTGCCACTGCAATGTGATATATGTTGTCTATTTTATTGTGTCGTGTCTTTATCATGTCAAATACTCCGAATTGCGACACAGATAAACTCGATGAACAAGAGTTATCAGTGATAAGCCGTTAACTGCATGTAATGTTTCTACAGAACAAGACGTCAAATATTTCCCCCTTGGGGAAGAAAACAGATGAAGCCGAACAATTTCAACCCTGCACAAGCCATCAGTTTGATCAAGTCCTCTCAATCCGTTTCACTTAAGGAGAATAAACTCGTCTTTGTCATTAAGCTCGCCTCCGTTTATGGCGATAAACGCCGCGAGACCTTCGCCCAAACTGTGAGATTAAAGGGCCTCGCAGGGACCGCGTCGCTTTCTCCGCCGACGGGAGGCGTTGAGGAAATAAGGAAAAACGAGGGTAAGATCCCCCTCATCCCTCTTTCAGTCACCAAGCCAGAGAGCCGCTCAGCCGCACCGCGTCAAAGAGAAAGAGTGAAAAAGGATGGGAATTAGAACGAGGAATGATTTAAGGGAGCGAGGCAGCGCCGTGCCCACGGAGGCCTTGTGCCTACCGAGCGTGCCCAATGAGCGGCGGGGACTGAGGCGTGTTGGATCTATAAGCAAAGTATTTATCCTGCCAGAGACCCTGAGAGATTAGCCTCAGCAAAGTTGATTTATATCGACACACGGCCATCCTTTACCTTATGCTACAGATATCCTCTCTCTCTTTCTCCACTCCTTCGCTCCCTGCGGATTGTGTCTGTCAGTGGGCCCTGATGCCCAGTTAGCCTCCAGCTATGATATTTGATCATAGTAACTACTGACTCTGTCACCTCCATTTCTTTTCTGTTCAGATACATTATATTCAACGCTGCTGCCGGGACGCGGATGTATAGAAGGGTGTTGGGGAGCGGGGAATCATACGGTGATGGATTAAAACGAGCCGGATGAATGCGGCGTCCTCGGCGTCTGACGAGTCGGTCGTGAGTTTATTCTGCCGTTTGGACAGGCTGTCTCTCCGTATAAACAAGGCGGTATGAAACACACCACAGCAATCCGATTAATCAGATTTTAACCGCGGTTACATAAACCTCAGAAGGCCCACGGTTACATAACTCGTTCTTAGATGTACAGATAAAGGCACAGGACTTTGTTTGATGTTGGACTTTGAAGAACAATGTTTTTCATTATTATTATTGTCGAATATGTCTTCAGGCGCTTTTCGTTTTGGACAATGCAGAAACCTTGCAAAAGTATTCGCACCCCTTGAGCTTTTCCAGATTTTGCCTGGTTTGCAACCACCAACTCTAACACTAAATCTTAGCAAATGTTTGCCTAGTTTCAAGAGAAAATATACGCTTGAAATAAGGAAAAACTAACTTACAAATAACTTTTCAGCAAGGTAGAAGAGCTCGTTTTAAGTCAATGATTTCTTAAATTTGATTTTAAAAGTAGCTACTATAGTTCCACTGGCAGACTATGTCACTTATAACATTTAAAAAATGTCTTGGATTAACATGTTGCTTGGATTTTTTTGTCGACTTTCATGAAAATTGTTAAAAACCTCCATTATCCATTACTTCTGTAAGTCCATCACATAAAATTATTGTAAAATATATTGAAATTTGCGCTTCTCTTGTGATAAAATGCAGAAAAGTTAAAGGACTGTGCATATGGATGCTTCTGCAAAGCACTGGCCAACTGTTATATGAGATTATAATCTAGCAGCATCAGTCTCTGTAAATCAGCTTTCTTTTCAAATGAAATACTTCTGTATTTTTACAGAAGTGACATTTTTATGTCAATTACAGTTCGACTTCTGTCTAGACATCAGTTTACGTAACCTTGGCTACTTTCACTCCAGGCCAGAGAAGAATGAAGTTGCAGCGATAGAACTTATTATGAAATGACTAGGAAGGAAACAGAGCTATGCATTGTATCAACGATCACTCGTCTGAAACATTCGTGTGTGTAGATGACGAACTTCTGTTTCATAGACTAGCTGGAATAAGCTGCAGTGAATTCAGAAGTGGTTCAGAAATCCACTACCTGAACTCTGGGAGTAGAGAAACTGGAGAGATTATTCAAGTAAACTATATCAGGCCACATGTTTTCTGGTTTTATGGAGCTAAGTGACAGGGAGCAAACCTAGCAGATGGATATTTATAGCGACCCCCCACAAATATTTGCACATCTGGTAAAGATGTGTACGATATTTTCCAAGTAAACTGTTGCTATGGAGACTTGGTGACCTCCAGGATGCCAATCCTAGCTGCAGTTCTCCGTCAGTGAGCTTTGGATATACATGTACATTTTTTGGCCAACATAAGCATCATTCTCTCTGTATGTGAAGAGAGAAGAAACTAGAGTGGCACAGTTTAAAGCGTTATAAAAAAAGTAAAAAAAAAAAAAAAGTCAGTGTTTTTCTTTTGTAGTAGTTGTAGTTTTCTGATGTATGTAAATAAATATACGTTTACTTTCCAAGAATTATGTGCTCTCTTGTCATTCCCGTCTTGAAGAGTAACCAAATAAATTCAACATGAAGCAATAAAACATAAATACCACATTAAAATGTATGCAGATCTAGTTTAAAAGGGAATTAAGATGATTAAAAGCTATAAAAGGGACTTGAACATTTGAAATCTGATTGAAACTTTCATGGCGGAAATTTATTTACTTTTCAATCTTTCTTCTTGATTATGTTTTCTTCTCATGTCTGGATTTAAAGTGTTGCTTCTCTGTCATCTGTTGGCATTTCTTATACCAACGCTATGAAGAGCGGAAACGGTTTATTCGTAACGAACACATAAAGCTTGGCACGAATGGCCTCAGCCTACACCTTTTTGGTTTGTGCAACACTTGTGAATTATTTTTATTTAACTCTGGTTTGAATTTATTTGATTTGCAGTTGGAATGTTAATTAACAACTAATATTGTTACCATGTGGGTGTTTGAGTGTTTTAGATTGAATAAATTGCAACTATAACAATGGATGGAGTCGTGCATAGTATAACAAAAGAATCTACTGTATCTGACATAAAATAATGTTAAAAATGTCAAGCCAAAATAACTATACTATATTCTAAGTTTTATTGTAAATCATCAAATACATCAGTTGCTTTGACTTAAAAAACACTCCGATTTTTCAGTCTATTCAACGTAGCAGCTTCTGTGCTGCAGTTAAAACTCTGAATCCACTGAACGTGCGCAGCCAGTGCAGGAAATAAAGCTTCCCCTTCAGCTGATTTACAATCCATTGTCAAGTTTAATGTTATTAACAATGCATTATAGTTGGATTTGGACTCACAGCGAGTGGGATGTGGCCAATCATGTGAGCCTCTATTTGCCCTCACTTTTAGACCCCCACCCTCTCATTGTGGCTGTAATTGGCTGAGCTCAGACAAACACCCTGTGACAGCTTAAAGCAGCAGACAAGTTGGCACATTATGCTAATTATGAGGAGTCATTACACGTTTAAGGAAAATGGCTGGTGGGCTCAGAAGGAGGAAGGAGGATGTCGTCAGAAGCCGTACAAACACATGCGCTGCCCATTAGACGTCCGGTCTGATGATCCCCTCCTTCCCTCGCCTGCCTCTTTAGCTGCATTCAGTCGTCGCCGGCAGCCAAAAGCCCACAGCTGTCTGGTCTGGCCCAGTCTGGAAAACACGACCTGGCAGCAGCAAACGGTCATGCGACAAAAATGCTGGTAACCGACGCTCTGCGCGTTGAACAGGATGTTTTACTCTTCTGTATAATGAGGTTTTTCAGAAATTCAGGGTAAAAGTAAAGAGGTCATTTTGGTTATGTATGGATTTACAAAAATGGGTGGTATGTAAATAACATTCAATGAATTGATCTGATGGTGGATTGAAGTGAGCTTGATCATTTCCAGTTGAATAGTAAAGAATATTTCTGAAAAGCATTTTGAAAAACACTGCAAACATTTGGAACCAACTACAAAGTAGATTGAACTTTTATTTATTTATTTTTTTGGAAACAGGCAAGTTGCCACTTTTGCCTATTTTCCATGTCTAATTTGTTTTTGAAACACAATTTTATTTACATAGACTTCATAATCCATTTTAATTATTGTTTTGCTTTTATTTAGGAGATTTAAAAATGTTTTCCAGTTCCAAAGTTACACATTTTTTAGAAATTAATTTTTTTTAACTTTGTGGTTATATTTGCATTAATATGCCACCACTATTTGTTGACAATGGTCTCAAAATGACAATATTATTGTTTATTGCAATAATTTCTGGGATGATTTATGTGTTATGACAGGCCCAGTTGTAGGTATGTGAATAGTCCAGATGTGTAAGCCTCAAGAACATCAAACGCGTGGGCAGTCAAACCTAGACTGAGTGATTGATTCTATGCCAATTACAGATTTTTAAGGTTTTTTGTTGTTTTATATAAATAAAAAATTTGATTTTCAGTGTTTCTCAAAAGTATTGCTGAAATGTTATGTCACTCAAGAATCCAAAACCTCGTATTGTCACGTCTTTTTGAGATGAATGTTTCGTTACATCTGTTTATGGAAAGAAAAGTTACGACTGGGATTTGAATCAAATTTGCTGTTCTACCTTTTGGATGCCTGTAGGCTGCAGTAACATTGACATGAACTACATCAGAATTCAAATGAAGTTCATGGTTAACAGATGCAGTAATGGACACACAAAATTTCTGCTCAGATGTTCAGCTTTCTATCCTATAAAGTTTTACAATGCGCATAAAGTGAATGGATTCACAACCAATAAAAAAATGTGTTTAAAAACTTCAGTTTTTGTCTCCAAATCTTGTGTGTGGATGTGAGGTGCAAACACAGCAGAAAAATCTCGGTTTTGCAAAAATCTCTGAGCTATTGTGGACAGGTCTACGTATCCTGTGACAGTGTGAAGGTGTTTTCTGCCCACACAGCCACGCATGCACTCTGGAAATTATGAAACTACCATAAACAATGAACTAAAAGGCATTGCACAGTGAATTAATCTGATTGCAAAATGTCTAAATTGGAGCGTAAACTACCGTAGACGCCTTTTCCTCCGTTCCCGTGACACAGAGGGAAATGAGACAGTATCTGAAGTCCTCCTCACCCCCCACAGAGACAACAGGTAAAGTGGGTAATGAGCAACAGACATAGTATTCACACAGACCGCCTCTTATGTTCCCACACAGGCAAAGAGCATTCATCTCTCACTAATCTAACCACAGGGATCCCTCACAGTTATGGCCCCAAATAGCAGGAGCTGTCAATACGGACAAGGTTACTGAACTCGGGGTCATAACAAGCTAGACCCCTACGACCCACCACAACATGCACACTCTGCATCCACATAAATACAAACAGCACGTTGGCAGCAGAGCGCCCGGCGCGGACCGTATATAATGAATGTGATTTTTAAAATACTTGAAAAGTTTAGATGAATGTGAATGTTTTATACTTGGCACGGCAAAAGCATGAATCCTCCCCTAAACTTTTTTCACGTTTTGTCGCGTATGAACTCAACATGTTGGTACTTTATGTGTTAGACCAACAAGAGGAAGTAAATAAGTGGGGCTGGACGATACGGCTGAAAAACATAATCGCGATAAGCGTTTCGTATCGATCGATCAGTGCTTGGAAATATCGTTTTAAGCACAATCCTGTGATGGCTGCATGATGCTGTCTCGGTCCAGGGTTTTAATCCTGGCCTGGATGACAGATGAAATTCACATTTTCTTCCTGGGCATGTGTGACTTCTGTCTGGTTAACAGAGGTGGACAGATTGATCCAAGATATCGATAATATTGATACCAAATCGGCATCAGTGTCAGATCAACACTAGTATGGTAAGATCGATACTTTAGTTTCATATTTTCTCTGGACGTTTTATTCTATTCTTCTGATGTTGTGGTTTCCTAACCTCTACCTCAGAAAAGATTTTGTTTTGATTTCTTCTCAACTGATAATTGTTTATGAAGAAAAGGATGTACACAAATCTGCTTGGTTTTTCCATTGTTTCTGTGTGTGATGTCAAAATATTATCAAAGTATTTTGCAGACACACAAACACTGTCCAAATTATGTCCTAGGTTTTTACAAAAAAAAAAACAACAAATAATTATACCAAAAGCCACAAAAAAACCTAAAAATTTAGAAGTTTGATGATTTGCCAAACTTGAATAAAAAGGTTGATTGCACTACATTTTATTAAAGGGTATCAAAATACGTCTGTCAATTTTTATTGGTAAAAAGTATATCATTTTCCTTCCACCTCAGAATTTTGCACTTCTTCTTGTTTGTCTCACTTAAAACCCCATGAAAATACAGAAAAAGTTCTTTTCACATCGCATTGTGACAAAACATGGCAACTTCCAAGCTGCTGCCTCCCAGAGTCTGATACTAATTGAATTTCATCATTCACACTCCAAACTCTGCAGAAGCACAAGTGCTTAATCACTCATTTTTCGTAGAAACAAAACTGTTTGGGTGGAATTACCATGGGAATTTCACTGATGAACTCGGTAAGCTCATCTTAAGCAAAAATCGGAATGTACACAGAAAGTGCTTATCAATGTTTTTTCACTCCATAATTGAGATTAAATTAGAGAATTAAAAAAAAAAAAAAAAAGCAATAAGAAGAAGAATCATCAAGCCGATAATAGGATTATTGTTGTTTGTTGTGTGTTTGCTATGGATGGCGGATTAAAAAGAAAAACCAGGGTTAAACGCAGGGAAGATTAGCACAGCCTGCGTAGTTATCGCCCTACCGTTTCATAAAATTAGCAAACGCAACACACTGAGAGCTCATTTGCATGAGGAGATAACGCTGGCATTGTTGTACGAGTGTTGCCGCTAATTAGAGGTTGTGCGAATACTGTTATGATGAATTAAACCCTTCATCATTAACACTGAGAAAAAAGCTCACAAATGATTGGACGGAGGGGGGATAGCTGAAACGGGGAGCTTGAAAGAGTATTTACAGGGTGTCAACTTGACTGACACTCCCCCGCTAGGAAAAAAAAACCCGGAGTCTTGGGAGGGGCGGCTTTCCTTTTTTAAACATTATCAAAGTCAGTAAAGCCCCAGATTGAAATATTATGGGTTTTAATAAGACTTGTGGGGGTGTGACCTGCCTCGGTGCAATGGGTTGAGGGTGTGTGTGTGTGTGTCTGCCTTATGGATTTGGTTGGTATCCGAGTGGAATTACTCATTTGTGCCTCTGTGAGTGATGTGTATGTGCCTTCCTGCTCCGTACTGTATGTGTGCTTGCATTTATCTAAAGTGGTTAATTAAATAGCAGAGTGGAATTGTCATTTAGTTTTAATTACATGCCATAAATGAGGAGAGCAGCCAACTCGCGCGCCTTCTCTCTGTGAACCGGTCCTTCAAAAACATCAGTGAATAAAGCCCAACACACCACTCTGCTCGAAGTTACGCAATCTAACGAAGAGGAGTGGAGAGCAGCGGCGGCGGTGGGTGGGGGTAAAAGAAAAGGGAGATGGTGCTAATTAAAGTCAGCTCTCTGTCAGTTCTGGTGGATAAACACTTCAAGAAGCTTTGCAGATAGATGAGAGATGCCTTTGTGTCAGGGAAATCTCTTACGTGGAAACGTGTTCCGGAAAGGGTGACAATCCCCAGGGAAGTCGACGTCTGATAAGGACCTCATCTTGATTTTTTCTTTTTTTAAAGAAGCCTAAACAGGCCTCATTAACGACCAATGTCCTATAGCTCTGCCCTTCATTTTATTTCGCATTACACAGAGTGAAATAACAAAAGAATGCCTGGAAAAAGTAGAATATAATCACTTGCTTATTGGTTTATATAAAAATATATTAACCAGATTTATCGTGAGGTAAAAGTTTAACGCACATTTTTTTTGGAGGCTTTTATTTTGTATTCACATTTAACACACTGTGCCTCACCAAAGTATACACATAACCTGGACCTTTTCACTTTGGGTTACGCTACAACCACAAACAACATAAAGTATTTCTGAATTGGGTGGTACAGTTTTAAAATTTGTATATATAAAAATAAAATCTGAAAATGTGACACACATTTGTATTCATCCCCCTTAACTAGGATTACACAAAATAGATCCTGCAAAGTGGGAGGAGACGGATGCATAAGTGTACTCATTACTGTGATGCCCCAAAATAAAACCAATTAATCACTTATCACAAGATAAGTGATTAGTTAATAGATTCCACCTGTTTGTTATTTAATCTTTAGTGAATAAATCACATCATAAAGAACACAGCAGCTTGGAAGAAAGTTATAGACAAGTGGAAAGCATCTGCCACAACTGCAAACTGACCGAACTGAGGCTGGGCAAAGAGATTGCCATGATAAGCTCTGGGTGAGCTGCAGAGATTCTCAGCTCAGGTGGGAGAAATTTGTTAGTTTTGCATGTTAATTCTCAACATAGAACACGGCGGTGGCTCATCCCACATGGCCGGTACAGGGAAAGCATTCAAAGTTGATGGGGAGGTGAATATAAAGGAAGTGTAGAAGAAAATGTTAGATGGGAAGGACTTGACACAACCTTAAACATCCAGCTAGAGAAACTGTGAAATGATTTTGATCAAAACTTACTCGTGTGTCAGAACGGCCCAGTTAAAGTACCTTCCTAAATCCAAGTGAAAATCTGACAAGACTGAGATGAATGTTCACAATGCACAGCAGTTTCAGTCTTTATATGAGAAAAGCTTGTTGCGACACACCCTGAAGTTCAGGTAACTATAT
Organism: Brachyrhaphis roseni; assembly: GCA_903066815.1. Taxonomy (NCBI): domain Eukaryota; kingdom Metazoa; phylum Chordata; class Actinopteri; order Cyprinodontiformes; family Poeciliidae; genus Brachyrhaphis; species Brachyrhaphis roseni. Next base: position 24,574 of record CAEFZY010036859.1, read on the forward strand.
GTGTTTGTGTGTCATGATGTGTTTGTGCCATGAGGACACAAACACACAAGAACACAAAGCTCTAGGTACATGGAGGAACATAACTGGGTATCATGAGAAACCAGCCAGATGAGGTGTTTAAGCAGAGTGTAAGGTGTAGTGTAGAGTAGTAGAGTGAGTGCTGGAGCAAAAGTCTGGGGCTGATTAGCTAATGGGTTACAGGTGAGAGAGAGCAAAAGAAATTGGACGGGGGGGAAGGAGAGTACAAACCGGGGAATTAGGACATTGAATTTAACTGTAGCAAAGAATAACTAAAGGACAGAACTAAAATAAAAACAAACACGGCCGATCTAATCAAAATGAATGAGAAAAGATAGTAAATTAGAACTATGAACTCCCCAAAAAACACAAACTCAGAACAATCCATGATCCTGATATTAAGTCAGAAATTTTACTCATAATGGTCTTAAAAAGGATTTTAAAATTGGGTTGGTGAAACCCGCAGACACCTTGAACTACTGACTTACGTCCGTGTTCTGTGCTGCTCTCACTCCGACCGCCCAAATGAGCAATCTCCTTAAATGTTACCAGATATTTCTTAAACGTCACAAATATCCCTTCACATGTCAACTTAGGTTAATGATAACGTAACCTCTTTCACATTCCCAGTTTGTCTGCACTGGTCTGCTGACATTATTGTGTTAGTTCCCGGTCAGCAGACGCAGCCACTGCCGCACTTTTTGTACATGTTGCTGGTGAGTCGAAATGAGAAGCGGCTGCGGTTCTGAGGGGTCCTCCATGCCTGGGGGGCAAAGCTGACCCCACTGTTCTCTTCCGACTGTCTGTGATGCGGCGCAGATCTTGGCTTCGGGCTACAAACATACCAGGGTGGAATGGATGGATCTGGAAAGGGGGAGGGGAGACGGAAAAGCTACAAGGGGGCAAGGGCTTAATTTGCCCGTTTTGTCACTAACTTTAAAAAGGGAGATGCTCCGAAGTGGAGCGTTATCCGCTGTGCTTAATCCCACTCTGTCATGACCAACGAGGGGCTAAACGGGGAAAAGGGAGGCAACACGTTGGGGTCGCTGGGAAGGTTTTCCCTGAGGTGCTGGGAATATGTTGACTGGTTTGCTTTGCTGTTTGCAGTCTCCATTCAGCAGATAATTGACTCTTTAGTGGAAATGTAATGTAAAAATTTCATCTTTCCACATCAGCTTACTCCTTGTAGAGTTGTGGGAGGTTAGCACCTACCTCCACCAATCAGAAGCCACGAGGCGGAGTTCGCCCTAGATAGGTCCTAGTCATTCTTAGTCACTGGAACCTATTTTATCTGTCATTATTCTCTAATTCAATAGAATTTCTTCAACAGTCCATCAAGTTAAAATAATCTTCTATCTGTTTAAAATAATATTGGTATAATCATGCTGTAACTTTCTCATGTTTCTTGAATATCTATAAGTTTTAGACATTTTTAGGGTGTAATTTTACTTGCCATGACTCGATTACTTCTGCCAACACTTCTTAAAAGATTTAAACTGTCTGAACTTTTTTGCCAGGTGGCCCAAAACTGTCAAGTTGAAAGTCATTATAAAGCCTCAAAAGTGATTTACTTTTTAAAATAAAATAAAAAAATTATTTTATTGGATTTGTTTCTATATATTTACAGTTAAGACAAAAATTCTCCACACACCTGCATGTTTAGCTTTAAAATGATCAGTAAAACAAATAATGGTATTTCTGATAGGAGTTGAGACAGGAATCTCTGGAAAAAATAATAAAATGCTGTTAAAAGAGTATAAATTTTGAAAAAAAAAAGTTTACATTTGACTGAAATGGCTTGTGAAAAACTAGATATTATTTATACCTTTCTCCATAATCAGTGGAAAGATTTTTGATAGCATAATAGCTGAGCAACTTTTTACTAATTTCCACTGATATTTTGATCTTTGTTGATGAACTCTGAAGTCTTTGGTATTGTAAAAGTTAAAACACATTTTCATGCATGGCTCCCATTTTGGATTTTGAGGATGTGATTAGTAAGAAATTCTGACATTTGGGGGCTTGTCCGGTGAAAATTTTCAATATGGAACTTGTTAAATCCATTATTTTGTAAATGTCAGTTTCCTATCCTTCTGACTTCAATCAACAGTGAACATTATTCTGTTTTTTTTTTTTATTTAAATGTAAATATATAACTATAACACTCATATCCAAGTGGCAGTGAGAGAGAATCTGAAGGTATTTGGTGAAGGGCTCCGCTGTCTCTTTCTTTCTTTTTGGTGAGTGTGTGTTTTGGAAATTCAGCACATTTCTCTTTGAGTGACAGCCAGCAGTATTTTTCAAGGCTTTCCTTCCTCGTGAAGCCCGGGCAACAAACTGCACATCACAAGCCGGCCAAGATGGCATCCATCTCACAGCCCTGCCACTGATCTCGCAGCTATCGGTCGCCAATCAGACTCATCATGTAGCTGCCTTCTGCTTCCTGACAGCAACTGGGGCCAGAAAAGTTAACTCTTACTCCGCCAGTCTGGACACAAACACACACACACACCCACACAAAATAAGTGCTTCTCTTTCTCGTTGGTCAGATTTTATTTGCTGGAAACAAGATTGAACCACAGCAAGCGATCACTCTCCAGGACGCTCCTCGGCCTCCTCACTGTCACCAGGACAGCCATGCAGCTGTTTTTCTTTCCCTCTCTTGTCTCTCCTCTTAACAGCCAGACCGGGCTCATCATCTCACTTTGCATACAGGACGCCGCGCTAAATGATTTGTGCGAATGTGCTGGAGTGAACATTTCCAACTTAATTGGGAATATTGAATAGCAGATAATTAGATATTTGATGTGACACGTGGCGTCTAATGGGCTTGATGCAGTGGTCTCGTGTTGTTCCCATAGAGAGAGGGATTTCTGATGTGTTGTCAGGCCCCGGTGTAAAAATAACTGAAGTGACAGAAATGACTTGGTTGTCAGTGTTGTCGAGGCTGGTGCGGATTTTCACAGCCACGGGTCCCCTCCCCGCCGCCCGGCGCACGCGCGCGACGCGTGCATGTCCGCAGCAGCCTGTGCACCCGCGTGCGCTTGTATACACGCGTGTTATTTGTGCACCCCGATGTTGTGGGTGACAGTGCTGATCGCTGTGTGATGACAGCCTATCATTGTCGCTGTGCAAGAGTGAGAGTGGCAGGGGGGCCATTTTGGCATGTGTTTTCTCCACGCCTTCATCTGTGTCTATGGCACTCTGAGCTTGGCTTAACAAAGGAGAGGGTGGAGAGGAGAGGTGGAGAAGGGTGTGGGGTGGGCGAAGGTGAGGAGGGTGGTGTGGTGGCGTACTGGCTGTCAGAGGCTGGGTGGGGCTAGCCGTGGAGAAAATGTGATGGCAGCGCAGTCACGTGGTCTCGCCTCCATCCATGCATCAGGAACAGGAAGCAGCATGCGGATTCAGTGGAAACTTACCGGTGTGAGTAATCAGTGCGGGCATTACTGAAAAAGAAATCCTGGGCTTTTAATGACGCTTGAGACACTCTATTTTTTTTCTCAGTCTGGAATAGAATTTAGATCGGGCTTAAAAATAAAAATCCAACTCAACCCAGGCCGAGCCGATAATCATTGTTTCTGAGCCTGATGCAACCTGACTGATGGACTTTAGTTATGGGCTAAATGACCTTCTTATAGTGTAATCAAGTCCTACAAACACCTGGCCATGAGTCAAAGATGAGTCTAGACATTGCAAGGTGGTGGTTCCTTGGGACTGGAGGGGAGGCCCCTAATTGGACAAAGTCAGGTTTGTCTGTATAGCACATTCCAGCAACAAGGATGTTCAAAATGCTTTACAGCATAAAAACAAAATATGGTAACCAATTGTGAAACGAGCAATAAACATGACGTTTTGTCCAGTGCCATCATCAAAATCGGCAAGCAAATGTATATCACATATATCAATCAATGCTCCAGATATTATAAGTCACAGGCTACGCTAAACAGGTGGAGTTTAAAACAGCATCTTTGCAGTTTCCTGGTAGTTTGTTCTATTAATAAGTTGTGAAAAAAAATAAATAAATAATCCAGGAGTTTTTTGTTGACAACAAAAAGCTTCTGGATTCTTTCTGGCTGGATATTTAAGGACTCTTATAAAAAATGGTTGAGTCAATTGAAATTGCTGGTTGGTTTTCAGGTACAGGGATAATCTTTAAGCTTTTTGTGTAAATTTCCACAGGGCTAAGTAAGATTGTGGAAGTTGCAGAAGCATAATGCTAGCCTGTGTCTCCCAATGAAAAATTTGCTTTGGTGAGTACATTTCAATCATCTAAGCATTTTCATTTCTTTATTATCTTATTTACTCTGTGCAATGCCTCACTGCCAATGGTAGCTAAACAGTCCCTCAGCATGATGCTACCACCGCTAGGCTTGACAGTTAGTACAGTGTCCAGAACCAGTTTTGATCTGTGTCTTGGATCATTGTCCTGTTGGGACTTTGTCCAATTTTCAACTACATGACTCAAAATGTGAAAAAAATAAATAAATAAAACAAAACTGTTAGATTTGTTAGGACAGGGGAGAAACAACAAATGCTAAAGCTGGTGAATATAGTAGAACAGCAGTGTGTAAATTGAAACCTGTATAGATAAAAAAAAAAAAAAAAAAGAACATAAGCTGAGAACTGTGAAACCAGTTCTTGTTAAAAAAATAAAGAAAAATATTACGTTTTTATAATTGTTTTATCTTGAAGAAATAAAAAAATAGATAAGGGACCAAAGGCACTGTGACATTTAAGCCTGTGATGAGTTTGCAATTGCACAATTAGCCGTAATCATGCAATAGTAAGCCGCATTCCTGCAGGTTTGGTTAATTTTAGATCTAAACCTTTCAGTTTCTCTGTTTATTCATTTGTGTTCAGCACAGCCGTAAAAAGGGAAAAGAGAAACCCGTCAAACCTCCCATTGTCAACAAGTGCCATGAAGCAGCAGTCATTTCTCTCTCTCGTCAGGAATTAGGTATGGGGAAGGCCTTTTATATCTAAAAAAAAAAAAAAAACTTGCCTTGAGCCATTTTTCACAAAACATTTTAAGGAAACGTATCACATGATTTTGTGTCAGAGAAAAGCTCTGCAGGGCGGCTCTGGAAACGCTGTCAAAAAGCTCCTTTCTTCTTAGTGTTATTACTGTGCTCAGAACATATGGAGAAAATAGACCAAAGCAGAGTTCATTCTCCTAAACCAACCACTGCAGGAGCAAAAAAAAAACTCCCAGTGAGGATTGACTTTGGAATACTTTGCAACCGGTCCACTTCATTGCACATACAGTGCATGCAATGGGAACAATGAGAAGGGTAAAATTATCTTGGTGAAGTGACAAGGAAGTGACAGGCTGTCCATTAACTCAACACCCAACTGCAGCTTCCTACCTTAGTACTGCTATGGTGGTCATTAACTGGGGTGACTGCCAATCTGTATTCTCCACACCAAAGCTTTCACTCATCCCTCCTTCAGGAGAAGCAATGGGGAATTTTAGGTGTAAATCATAAACACAAACTTCATTCTAAGATTAGATGGCCCGAATGCAATGGTTTTATACACACACACACATATATATAAATACATACATATATACATACACACATACACACAGAGAGAATAGAAATGTGTTGTCTAAATGCGCATGATTTTATGTTTGTTTATTTTTTCACCATCTCTTGATGTGTTCCACATTTTGCCATGTCACATTTAGAAAGTAGAGTATTAAATAATTGCAAAGAATTTAAAATACAACAGCATTATTAATATTAGTATTATTATTTGTTTACCAAATAAATGGTTGAAAACAGAGGTACATATTGTGATTTATGTAGAGTCAGTGTTTTTATGGAATCACTTTTCACTGGGTATTTTGTTTGTTTCTCCCAGCTATGAACACCTACACAGGCTGAGACTTTTTTTCCTTTCTTTGTCCATTTATCTTTGCGAAACAGCCTCAAACTCAGTCAGTTTGGATGTAGAGCGTGCAGGAATATCAGTTTATCAACCTGATTTAGATCCAAACTTTGACTAGGTCATAATGTCACATAATATCCAAATGTAAAATGAAGTTTGCAGTCGTCACATGACGATTAAAGATATTTCTGCAATGGACTGTATGAACATGGACAAAATGTATCCTAATACCTGGTTCACTATTTCATTCAGCCTGAACTCCCCACCAAATCTGAATACGGAGCTAAAAAGAATACATTTGCTTTCAATACAGTTTTTTTTTTTTAATTCTCTCTTTTATTCCGTTGACATGTAAAAACTCGAATGAATAATGGTAATAAGGATCACAAGGGAGCAATAATTGAGCTGGGTGTGGGCCATGTGGGAACACAGCCTCCATTAAGAAAAAAAAACTCATGGTTGAACATTAATGACAGAGGATGAATGTACAATAGGTACCCTCTAAATTCCAAATCCTGCGGCTGCAGTTGTTTAATTGCATTCCCATGAACAGCCGTCTGACTTTTAAAGAACACTAAACTTCTTCAGTAAATAATTTCTTTGTTGGACCCCGAGAAATATAAAATCCCCTCACTAAAGTGGGGATTATTTATGTGGCCTCGCATTTGATCTCAAAGGAATATGAGGGAAGATATTTTGATTAGTTGCGGAGAGGCGATGAATTAAGGCCCGGAAAAGATCAGATGGTGTTTATTTGCAGTCGTGCAAGTTTCCATGTTAACGTCTCGGTTTTTATACACCAATGTCTATTTTGGTGTTCGATGTTTATGGAGTCATCACAAGAAAAACAGTCATCCCTTTATCAATGGAGAGCAAACTGGAACAATAGTTAAGATGGAGTTTGTAGCATGAACATAAGTTTCCTCAAAGGGAAATTTGTTAGATTTAAGTGCAATTCAAGCTGGTAAGTGTGCAAAAAAAAAAAAAAAAAAGCTTTTATTCCTGGAGCCTATTATCACATTTTTTTCTTTGTTTTTTTGGTAAAATGTATCTTTTAATAAACTACTCTTTTTAGTTAGAAAGGGAGAAGAAATTTTTCTTGACAAAGTCTCAGCCGAAAACAATTAGAGGCACGGCTCAACAGTTTGAGGAAACTAGACGCATCGGGAAACTCATTTTGATGTTATTATATATTAAAAGTTGACCAGCGAGTCTGAGAACTTTTAATAAGCAATTTTACTCGTTTGTTTTCCTGAATTTTAGATCTGGACCAAGTTTCTCCTTTCTTCATGCTTCAGAAAAGGGAAGGTTGGAAAACAACGATTTTCGACTAAGGCAATTGAAAATGTCCGTTTTGCTAAATATTTCATGTTAGTGAAGATGAAATCATCCATCCATCCATCCATTTTCTTGCACCCTTATCCCTTGTGGGGTCGGGAGGTGCTGGTGCCTATCTCCAGCTGCGTTCCGGGCGAGAGGTGCGGTTCACCCTGGACAGGTTGCCAGTCTGTCGCAGGGCAACACAGAGACAAACAGCACAAACAACCATGCACACACACACTCACACCTAGGGACAATTTAGAGAGACCAATTAACCTGACAGTCATGTTTTTG
>CAEFZY010036860.1:0-23309 GCA_903066815.1 Brachyrhaphis roseni
GAGCACAGAGACACAGAACTAGAAATAAATACACAGAGAACTCGAAAATAAACACAGAAAAACACGGATCATGACATGCACACCCTTAAGTGAATGCTTTGCTGATTTGATGGACTATAGTCAAAGTTCTGCTGTCCCTGAAGGATTGTCCTGATATCAGCTCATTTGCATTCTTTAGTAATGCCATAGTTTGTGGACAGTTTGCCGAGGAGCATCACTGTAGGAAGGTATCAGTCAAGAGAAGGGTATGAAACAACATTTATCCCTGCTGTCTGGGACATCTGCTGTAAGCTTAACAATGCTACTTTTCAAAAAAATTAAATTGCCTTATTATTGTAAATTCACATTCTTTGGTAATTGATCAATATATTTCTATATGAAAAAATTAGCGGTTATGGAGATTTATGATGACAGCAGTGACCATGGCAGAGTGAGGTCAGCCATCTTTAGTTACAGAAAATACAGGACAATTAAGTTTGAAATGGGACAAAATGGCTGCTAAGAACCTGATGGCAACGCTGACGGATTTGCAAGAATATTCTGTGCGTAGGGCGTACTTGAAATTTTAATATGTTTCTTTATGACAGTTTTGAATACCAGTCACTTCCTGTGTCTGCTAGAAAGCCATAGCTGAAAATAATTTTTACTTTTCAGCATCATGCTGAGTTCAAACAGTCCAAATAAACAAAAGGACTTCATGAGAGAACAAAATGCAGCTTTGGAATGACCTTCATCTGACAGACATCTAACATATCTGATGATATCATACTGGAATATGGTACTCTAACACAGGTGTGTACACTTTTTAGATGAGCAGCATATCTTAGTACTGGAAAAAACAAATATTTTTTCAGAATTATTCCACAGTTCCCCATTGAATAACATTTGGGTATTTAGTACCCTTTCCAACATAGAACACTTAGCCTTTATTTAAGGTTTTTGATCAAAACTCACACTGATTGGTAAATAAGTACACAACAATAAGGGTCAAGCTGAGGTCATTCTGAAGACTAAACCAGCAGAGAGAGCCGGGGCAGATTGTCCATTGTTCCCTGGAACCAACAGAATGTTCTCGTTTTCCCACGACACGCAATCCCTGCCAGAATTCTTCACTTTGAACATGGATGTGAATGAACGCATTGATATCACTGACGCAACAGAGTTGGAAGCTTTATGTTGACGGCACGCTCTGATGTTTATGGATGAGGTTCTGGGAATGAACACAATGGATTGGATGGACGTTGTGGTGATGAAAGGGCAGCAGACTGGTGGATGAAGGGACAACCCTGTCAGCTCTGAAGGTATTGCTAATGTTTCTGTAATTACTATAAGGACTGATTTTTAGAAATTACTTTTTAAAAAATCTTTCCAATCATATCTCAGATTTTTCATTTCAACTCCTATGTGATCTGGGTGTAAAGTCTTTCTAGTGAAGGCTTAGTGTCCAAGTAACATGGACTGGTATACAAATTATAAGGCTAAAAAGGGTTAAGGAAGGTATGTGCCCTATATCAGATAAAAGAAAACACTTAAAAATATGGGAAATAACTGTCATTGTAAAACAACTATAACTTCTGAAGTCTAAATATGCACTTTACAAAATATGATTTTATTTATATTAAAGAAATTTTAACTATGCTGACCAACCTAAGCCTATGTTTTTCATTTACATTTCTCAGCCTGGAAGGGGTTGAAAAGCCATTTTGAAAGCTTTGGGACTCTAGTAAACCATACATACATATTAAAAACATAAATGAATAATGAACAATTAAATTATAATTAATTACTCAATTATTGGACTGGCCTAACAACATCACTCCAATAGGGGTGATGGCCTATTGATTGGACAATAGGACATCAATGATTTATCCTGAAATTCATAAAAGACAAACACCTAAAGCACTACAGCTTTACTCAGTTAATGTCAGTGTTCATGATTCAGCAGCAAGAATAGCATCATGGGAGAGTTCCAAGTCTAAAATCACTAGTGACTCAAAAGAACACCATGTCCCATTGCACATGTGCTAAAAAAACATCCGATGATCTTTGGAGATATTCTGGGGACTGGCGAGACAAAAGTGGGATTCTTTAGAAGGTTCTCTCCTGTTGGATGGTGTACAACTAAAACATCCATCCATTTTCAATACCTGCTCAACAATCCAGGGTTGCATCAGGGCACACTGTGGACAGTACACCAGTCTATCACCAAGCAACACATCGACTCACAGGACGAACAGCCATAGACAACATGCATGGTTAAACATGCAGAATCCACACAAAGAAGAACCCTGAATCTTCTTTCACCAGGGGAGCAGTGCCATGAACTGCACCACTGCAAAGTTTCTAAACTAAAAAGATTTAGGAGAAACAGCATCATACATACAGTCAAACATGTTGGCAGAACCTGGAATACCTGCAGAAAATCCTAAAGCAGAATGTCCGACCTTTGGTTTACGACTATGAAGGGCACTTTGGTTAACTGACTCAGACTATGCAGATATGTACATTACATGACACTTCTTACCAGTAGACTACTGTCTACTGGTGTAGTGCAGGTTGTATGATCCATTTGTTTCAGAAAGTGTTTCACTCCTTAAACCATACAGCTTTACCGTGTGGAGCAGCTTTTACCATCTTTAGTTTGAGAGTTAAAACTTAATAAAGCTACAAAACGGTGCATTAAGTTTCTCCAAAGTGGAATATCTGAGCCTTTCGTGTTCCAGGTATTGTTACACAGGCATGACTCAGTCTATGTCTGTGATGTTGAACCCAGAGATGTGTGTCATTCCACCAAATCCAGGAAGCTGACAACTTCCGAGCAGAGGTGAGAGGGCATTCTGAGGAGGCAAAGCAACAACAACAGCTTACACTGGGCGGTGAATCATCAGCTGTGACAAAAAGCCCACAAACTCTGTCCTGGTTGAGTCTCAGGATGAGTCAATGAGTTTCATTATGAGGAATTCTACGATGGCAGAGGTTTCAGGACATAGCTGTAACTTAACACCCTTCAGTTTTTACATGTGTAGCAACATAAGACAAATCAGGACAAAAAAGTGACATTAGTAACTTTGGCACTAATGTCTTCAACTACCATCCCAACAGAGAAAGCAGATGTCAGACGATCCTGCCAAAGCACGATGAAAATAATTCATATTCTAAACCAACTGACCTGCTCTTTTCTGTTCTCCTCTCAGCTCCTGTGCACGGTGGTGGCTGACATCTCAGCCCGAGCTTTGACCACATCCATCGCAGACGACCAGCCCCTCCTCTCTCCACGCCACTATCAGCACACAGACCGGGACTCTGGCACCCAGCTGGTCTGTGACAAGTGCCCAGCAGGCACCTACGTCTCCGTCCACTGCTCACCGACAACAGTGAGGGAGTGCAGCCCCTGCCCCAGGGGCACCTTCACACGGGGAGAGAACGGCGTCCAGCAATGCCACCGCTGCCGGGCTCCTTGTCCCGCGGGCTTCATCGAGAAGGCGCCGTGCACGGCCACCCAGGACCGAGTCTGCACCTGTCCGCCCAACACATTCCTGTCGAAGGGCAGCGGTCTGGGGTGCAAGCCCCACTCCCTGTGCCCGCCGGGGTCCCGGGTGAAAAGGCGCGGCAACGAAAAGGAAGACGTTCTCTGCAAGCCTTGCACAAAGGGCACGTTTTCTCAGGTGGAATCCAGCGCCATGAATTGCAGAAATCACACGAACTGCAAAGCTCTGGCAAGGCTGCTATTGACACCGGGAACAAGACAGACGGATAACGTGTGTGGACCCCCTTCTGCCACTTTGTCATCTGTCCCCCCGACCACTCCACTGGGGCCTGCACAGGCTGTGTTTGTTCAGGAGACGATGATTTCCTCGATCTCCCCATCGTTGAATGAACATGCACGTAAAGGTGAGGCGGCCATAATGCACTTCTCTTTTGTTGAGAAGAATTCCCACTCAGATGAACTTCCTGGTATTTATTAGTCTCAGTAAAAGCAAATCCCTAGAGGAGAAATGACAGGAAACATAAGTGACTGCATTTGCTAAGAAAACCTGCTAGAAGAATTAAAAGTGTGGAAGTTTTAAGGTTCACTTACCACTAAGAAAATAACCCCAAACATACAGTGGAGCGTTTTAGATCAAAGCCTATTCATGTGTTAAAATGGCCCAGTCAAAGTCTAAACCTAAAACTGAGAATCTGCAACGAGACTTGGAAATAGACTCTTGCATGTTCTCTAAACAATCGTTGGCTGACATGAAGCCATTTTGAAAAGAAAAACCTTCCGTGTCCAAATGTGAACCGGTAGCAACATTCCGGCTGTTGCTGGAATCAAAGCTGATTCTACAAAGTCTTGACTTGGGTAGGGCTTCGTAGAAATGTATGTCACATTTTTGTTAGAAAAAAAAAAAGTAAAACTATGTATGACATAATTTGTGTTGGCTTATTACAAAAAATCCCAGTAAAGCACATAGAGGCCTGTGGTGGAAACATTGGTTTCCACCAATGTTTTCACAAAGGTGGAAACATTGTGAAAACTGTTACATAGCTGCAGATTATGTATTTTTTTTGAAGGGCCGCATCCTCATTGCACAAATGCCCCCCCCCCACCCCCCATCTCGTCCAGGCTAGAATTCCCATAGGTGAGATATCTGTTGGCACGGAAACAGCAGGCTGCCCCTGTATGCCGGGAATGATTGCATTTTCAATGTGACTCAAGGTTATTTCTGTCCTCTTGTTTCATCTTTCTTCTTTTCTTTTTCTCCTGTTGGTAGAGAAGAAACCCTCGGTAGTTCCCCTACATTGTCCCGTTTGTTTGCCTGACTCGTCATGTTCTTACGCGTTCTTACGTCATGCTCGTCTGAGCCAGCCAAGCAGTCATTTCTCAGAATCAACCATCCATAGCTAGCATACCTCTCCTCCACCAACCCCCCCCCCCCAACCCCCCCCCGCCCCCCCCCCCAGCAGTGACAGTAATACTGTCACTGCTGTGTGTTGTTGGCAGGGGATCGATGGCCTTTGAGCCAGTTAATTTGACACCGTCTGAGCTGTTAGAACCATGGTGGGGGGTGGGCGAGTGGTTGGGGCTGTTAGCTTACACCTGCTATTTACCAGTGATAGAGGAGGGGGTGGTCACCCTCATTCTGAAAGGAGAGGAAGATCAGATTGAGTTGTAAAGTTTCTGTAGAGGAAGTCAGTTTGTGTTCCTTTTTTTTTCTTCTATAACTCAGATTATTGGAGGTTACATCACACATCCCCTAGCAACCAGAAATGTTCAGCAGAGATGTTGCATTGATTGTTATATCCACCTTACGCAGTGTGGGCTGTGGGCTTCTCCAGGCCCTTCAGGTTTTACTTAAGCTAGGGCCGAGACTTTAACATGGCGATTTCAATTCATTGAATACATGGAATCTAGCACAGGAAATTCTTTAAATACAATTTGCTCGTTTACGTACAAAAGCCCAGAGGAGGAACCTTTGTATTGTGTTTCTGGTACGCCTGTAAATCTGACCCACAAGCAACATTCGCAAACATGTGAATGTTGGACAACAACGATGGACAACAAAGCTGCTTCTCTTGACCCTCTGGGGGTTAACCTTATTTTCAAAAAAAAAAACAATCTGATTGGACTCTGGAAATGTTGTGCTAAAAGCAATTAGCTTATCAGTGAATCTTTTGCAGCTTAAAATAGCATCTCAGAACTAAACATATAGCAGCAGCACAGACAACCCAAACCCTAATGTCAGCGCCTGCCGTCCACATTTTTTTTTTGTTACTTTTAAAAAAGTTCCATGAATGATCAGGGGTTCCTGAAACATCGGAAAACTGAATAGCAATTTCCACCAATCTGATGGCTTAATAATATAAATACCAAATTAAGAACAATAAATATCCTTGTAGTTGAGCTCATATGTCTATTAATTCACTAAGGTAGCAGCAATCTTTTTGAATTGAAAATGTTGCTTTTGCCAATATGGTTTTTGATTTGAAATGCAAACAATTGCATTTAATTAATTACAGACCCATCAGTTTAGCTCCACCGCTAATTTAAACATACACTCTAAACATAAATAAGTATTTTGACATATTTCACTAGCTTAAGAAAACATATACATTCTGCTCTTTGACTAGTTTTCATGAAACACTTGTAATAAACAATCAAATATCTAAATACTGTAGGCAAAGAATTCTTGTGCAAAATTCTCTAATAAATGTGAAAATGTATTTTATTGGACTGCGTCTGACTAAAGTTTTCCACATTCAGCAGACCTCTACCACTTGAGAACAACACCAGCCGCAACAGTTTCGGCAAACTCGACTCTGTAAACATTTAAAGCGTCATAACATTGTCATTGGTTTGTTATTTATACTGATGGAAATGATGTAAGAGGCAACGCGTCACCAATGTTCTTCCCGTGTGAAACAAGCGCAGACCAAGAAAAGTAGAAACATGACTGTTTCAACATCCTTTTGGTGTAAACAATCTGCTCCGGTAAAGTTAAAAACCAGCGTATGCATGATGACTGCTTAAAGTTTAATTCTGAAAAATCAACTGTAATTTTCATAATGGCAGATTAAAGAAAAGTGAGGGGGAAAAAAATGTGCGCTTTGGCTGCTCCAAACTGAATTGGTAGTGAGATTTGTTTGTCTGACCCCTCATGGATGAGTTTATTAGATTGATTTACTGCTTAAATATATATCCAAACAGATCTTTTTACAATATAGAATAATTAAGCAACTAACTTCCATAATTTTTTAAAAACTGGAATTAGATGCACTTTTTAAATGAATTTTCTCTAGTCCACCTGGTGTCAAAGTGTTATATACGCGACACTTTAAGTCACATTTAGACATATGTAGATGCTCAGCTTCTGCCGGTGAACTATAAATGCCCGAAATGCCCGCAGCATGACAAATAACTCATGATAATAATAATAGCAATACAGTAATGCCAAGCCAAAGGTATTTTTTATGGAAATATTTATATGGTTAGCCCTGAAAACTAATAACTAGTGTCAGTAGATTCAATTTGGACTGAAAGCTCTTAAATTTGTCCTTTGAGACCCATAAATCTGGAGCCAAGCAGTTGTCCAATAAATAGAAATGGCTTAGTTTTACACTGCTGGCAGAATTATTGCAAAGTTCTCCATTATGAGACATCTGCCACACTGGCTTTCACTTCAACAACTTCTTTTGATTGAGTTAATATAAATTTTTTTCCTTACAGTTTTTGTTTAGGAAGATAATCCAGCCACATAACCTGTCATATATTTGACAGGTATATTCAGAAGCATGTCTGTATAAATCCAAAGACTCTGAAATGCCCCAACACCTTCTGTGTCCCTGTGTTTGTCATTGAGCGGTTTCTCTCCCTGCTTTAGAGTTCTTGTCAAAATGTAACTTTTAATTTCGGGATTAGAGTCGCACCTGGGCAATGTTCTGCTGATGAGAAGATAAATAGGATTATTACACATCTGAATGACAATTTAGAGATTATGGACCTCAGATCCCATCATCATTAGGGGTGCTGAAGCACAGAAAGCAGCAGGGAGGTGCTGGAGATTGCATCGATAATCAATGGCAGGACGTGACGCACTGACATTGACAAAGCATACTTTTTCTTTTCCATGCCTGGAGAACACTAACTCTGCAGCTGCTGTTAGTGGTGGGTGCAACACACCACCCTAACTGCCCCCCACCCAACTGATGCGTCCAGCACTGACTGTGAAGTGTCGGCCAGGACAACTTTTCAAACTGTTCCTTTGGCTGAGTCGAATCCTGATTAGGTATCCCCTGGCTTCAATTTAATCTACAAGCAGACTGTGGTGTGAGCAATTTTGGACTGCATCTGCTGTGTGATTACCTGCCAGGGCTGGAGCAAAGCAGTGGGAGCAGACAGAGATTAAGGGTCCTTACAGTCCAGGGAACACAGCCACAGCTTGATGGTTCACAATTTGTGTGACGCGTGTGTTTTGTCGTCTCCGAATTTAACTTCTGGGGAAAAAAGCTCATTGGCATTACTATTATCTTTTTTTGCTTTTTTTACTCTGCAGTGATGGTACCAATTTGAAATCATTCTCTAGCAAAGCCTGAAATGTACACTCAGTAGCCACTTAACAGGGAATCAGCCTGCCACACTGAAGGAACTCAATGCATTTAAAGTGCTTTTAATTATCTCAATGTGGCATAGTTGTCTGCTTTGAGGAGGCAATGAGCAAAACTGTTTTAAAATAGCAGAAAGACAGCAGTAGTTTAAATGACCACTATTGAAGCCAAGCTATGTGGAAAACCATCTCTGAACATATAATATGTAGACCTTTGAAGCAAGTTATAACTTGCACCGGCTAATTTTAGGAGCCTGGGACTAAAAATTGACTCAGTCTCATCAAAACTGGTCAATAGGAGATTGGGAAAAGTTCTTCTTTCTCAATCGTTGCTAAGGGTCGCTTTATACCAATCAAATGTCATTTAAGAACAACACTCTACCTGAGTATTTTTGCTGACCATGTCTATCCCTTTATGACCAGAGTGTACCAACTGTCTGATGGCTTCCAAATATGACAATGTGCTCCTTTGGGGTGTTTCTGAACAGGAGTGCACGGTGCTATCACATCATTATGCACAAACGTCTCTAAACAACGTTTTTGACACTGTTTTGAATTATTTCACCAGCGGTTAAAGCTGTTCTATGGCCAATGGAAGACTAACAGAGCTATGGCTTATGAGGGTCTTCATAATACTCCACACTTAAAACATTTGGAGCTATACCTGGAATTAAAATATCAGGGGAAGACTCTTTAAAAATTCTAATTGAAGGTCATGCTTGCTTTTGCACTCTATTATTAACTTGTAGAGTGACACCTTTTTCTGATTGAAGTATCCAATATTTCTCCATAGCAGTGGTCTCAAACTCCAGAACTCAAGTGTCCTGCAACCTCTAGATGTCTCTCTTCTTCTTTTGAGTTTTACTTGTGGTTGACAAAGCTACTTCAGGTGCATTTACTGTCACCTACTGGACTGGAGTGAAGATGTCCTACTGGCTGAACAGTGCCACTAGTATGGAGCCAAGCTTTACAGAGCTCTGCTAATGAGCTAATATTGGTGCCAGGTGTGCTGAAAAGTTACAAGACAGAAGAACTGGAGTTTGAGACCGCTGCTCTACAGTCATGTCAGCTAATTGATATCCTCAAACTTCTCTCGCTTACTTGCAGAGAATTAGACAATTGCTGAGTTACTAAACTTAATATCATGTGGCATGATCGAAGAATGTCACTCCATTTTTGCCAATTTCCAGTATCATTTATTGTAACGGGTTGAAAATCCAATTAAATTCACTCATCTGGACATATGCTTAACCTAAACCATTAAAATATAAGATATCACGATGGAATCCTGATCCATGCGATCAGTCGATAATAACCAAGAGTAAGTTCTATCCAGCACTCTTCCCCAATTGATTGTATCAGTTTTTGGTTAGTTTTTTTAAAATATAGTGCTAGCCATCTCAACACCTCAGAAGTACTAGACTCTTCCTAAGTAAATGCCACACACAGATAACGGAGAAAAGAAGCTACCACTGGTTACAATGCTAGTGTCCCAGATTGTTTGCGTGGATGAGGATTTCCTCCTGTAATACCTTCTGTTTTCCTGATCAGGGTGAGCATATCTCAAATTGAGTGAATTTAATTCCCTATGTCTGTCTCTGTTGCTACTTATCTCTTGTGTACCATCTCCGTGTTCCTTTTCCTAATCTTATTACCATATCTTTGTCTCCATCAAATCCATTGTCAAACATCACAGATCCCTTGAGCCAGTCAGCAGCCATTCAACTGAGGAAAGCTGTAGGCGGGGAAGACGGAGGAGTGGAGTTAATGCTTACCCATTCTGGCGTCCCCACCCCACCAAATCAGGATGCGTCATGGACTCCCTTGTCGGTGGCTCAAAAGCAAGCCATGGATCTCAAGAAAGAATTGGGCGAGTCTGATGCTGATCCTGAGCCTGGGGCAAATAAACCAAGAATGGAGGGTGCAGTAGGCCCAGAAGTAGTTAGGGTTGGAACAGGCATCAGTAACGTGGTTAACTTGGGGAATGCGGGTGAAGCCTCCAACTACTACAGACCCAACCGCAGGGGGTCACCAAGGCCAACCATGCATGATCATTTTGACATCAATGAGCACCTGCCGTGGATGATAGTTCTGCTGCTCCTGCTGGTGCTAGTCGTGATCGTGGTGTGCAGCATCAAGAGGAGCTCTCGGGTGCTGAAGAAGGGCCCAATGCAGGACCCAAGCAGCATTGTGGAGAAGGCAATTCACAAGAAGACATCTGGGACTCCAACACAGGCCAGAGAGAAGTGGATCTACTACTACTCCAATGGCCAGGGTAAGTTTGTGACTTCTTCTCTGAGTTTTAACATTTAGCCTACTGCTTTAACTCTGATGGGTTACTTTTTAGCCATGTATAAATATTTATGTGTATTGTGTGCCAAACACAGAATAGGTACAATAGTTCCCTTTCAGATAGTTGGTGTTGATGAAGGGTAGGAACATCTCTAACAGGTATCAACCACTCTACAGTTGGGACGTTCTCCAAATCTCACCAGTGATGCCTTAATCTGCTTCACAGTTTTAGCTTTCATGAATAAATATTGAATTTTTGTTGCACACTCGCGGTTCCACTCAAATGTCACGACATGCGTCTGATGATGTGGAACCATGTGCTGATGTGTTTGAACTGCTGTTAGCTTCTAATCCAATCAATTGGACCCCTGAGCACATGTTGTACAGGGAGGCGGTTACACAAATGAGGACATGACCCTGTTGTACCACCCTTCTGTTGCTGTCTTCTCTCAACGTCTACACTCAGGTTCACTTCCAGATCTCAGTTCTCAAATTTCACCTCAGCATGAACTTTCTTTTCTGCTTCCGTCACCTTCATATCGGTCCTCTTAGTCTTTTCTTTTATAAAGTCTTCCCAGTTCTACTGATTCTCATTTCCTTTTAGGTCTCCTTCTTATAGCCTCCCATTTTCTGTTGCTATTGCTCTATTTTTGTCTGTTTTTTCTGTTGCACACGATTCTTTCCTCCTTTCCTTTTCCAGTGACACTCACTGTTTCTCTTCCAAAATGTATTTACATCTGTTACATTCTATCAGGAGGTGGGGAACATGCTTTCTCCACCTCCAAGGTCTCAGTTTCTCTCTTAGACAAAGAGAGGTGACCCAAACCTGAGTGTATTAACTTCTTGGTTAACACACTCAGGTTTCCCCTTTGAAAGTTTGTGGGGGTGGGTGTGTGTGTGTGTGTGTGTGTGTGTGTGTGTGTATGTGTTGTTGAGATGAAGCTGAGCCACCCGCCTCTCTCACACTGTGCTCCCTCAGTGACAGCCCACAGAGAACTGGAATAATCTGGTTTCAGCTGAACCAGGGTTGTTGTTTGGTTGGCAAGGCACATTATTGGGTCGATCGGGTCTCTTACGGGACAACAAAGAGATAAATGGAGAGAAAACAAACAGTACAGTGGTGTGTGTCAGTCTGAGTGTTATTGATGTACGTCAATGATAATATGTTTCCTTGCTGTAGTTTTGCTTTGCAAGAAGATGTATGAAGTTTGGAAAAAAAAACAAAAAAACAACCAAACACAGTGACGAGAACTTCAGTTGCCGGTCTTGTGTTTGCTGTGATGATTACGTTCGATGGTTTAGAGTTGCTTCTACAGTTCATTGCTAAAATATGTGCCCAAACCACAAATTTTACTGTCTTCACTTTTTACGTGATGGACAAACTAGTGCATATGTTCAAAGCAGAAGGAAAGTCCCATACTCTTTAAAATTTGTTCAAATGAATTCAAAAACTCCCCATAATATGAACTCCAAGTTCTGTAAGGCATGTCCCATTTTGCACAGAAACTGCTGCTCCTCCAGAGTTACCATTGTTGCCTTGATTGCTTCTCTGATTAATGCTTTCCTTTCCTGCTTTCCTGAGCTTGCTAGTCCAGCCCAGCCATTTCTGGGTAGAGCAGCAATATACTCTTTTATTTTCTCTTGGATCTTTCTGTGCTGTGTTCCTTGGTCTTCGTTATGCTGACTGTTCATTAGCTTTCTTCTCACACTGAGATTAAAGTCTACTCCACTTCCTAACTAGGTAGCAGAATATTGGCTGCACTGACTTTATTTAGTCATTATGGCTTGTACACACTTATCCAGGTCTTTATAAAAATGAATATCTCTGTGACATTGTTTAAAGAAATAACATCATCCACATGAGACCGGCTTAGGAAACGTTTTCAGCTGCACAAACCTGCCCCTGAGCATTGTTTTATACATGGTAAACTCATAGGGGGCAGCGTAGCGAAAAACTAAAACCTACACCAGCCAATCAGAGCGCTTAAAAACAATGACGACTTCCTTTTAGGAATTAAATATGGCACCAGGAGGCTCATTTGTGTCGACAAATAGGTTTAACTACTTTTAAATAACATTTTAGATGATAAAGTTATGAAAACACGTGAACTAGGAATCATGTCAAAGCAAGAAAGTGAAGAAATGCAGAATTTTCTCAAATTTAGATGTGGCTGGGTGTGGACACGGCAATAGAATAAGAGGAGGTTGAATAATATCTGAAACACTTGAGATTTTTATTAAAAAAACAAACAATTTAAACTAATACATGTTTTCCCTTTCACTTCTCAATCAAGCAACAATCTATGATGGTCTACCTCTTACAATAACAATAAATTAAGCTGTGTAAAGTGAAAATTTTTTTTTTGCAAAAATATGAAAAAGTGCTCAAATCCTTGCATAGAATCAATCAGTAATCTTGAAAGCGTGATCCGATGAAATGTGTGTGTGTGTCACGATGAGAGCTGAGCAT
Organism: Brachyrhaphis roseni; assembly: GCA_903066815.1. Taxonomy (NCBI): domain Eukaryota; kingdom Metazoa; phylum Chordata; class Actinopteri; order Cyprinodontiformes; family Poeciliidae; genus Brachyrhaphis; species Brachyrhaphis roseni. The sequence goes on from CAEFZY010036860.1 coordinate 12,847, forward strand.
TAGCAAAGCTTTGGAGGAATTGTTTTCCACTTCAACCTTTCTCTTTATTGCGCTCATGTGTGTTTTCCCGATGTGTGTTCTCTCCTGATGAGTAATGCCGCGCCCATATGCATGCACTTATGTGGAGCTATATGTATGCACATGCAACTCAAACAGCTAGTTTACGCTGCTATTTATCCTCTGGAACATAAAACGAAACTGCTTCTTAATCCTTCCAAGGTGCGTGGCTGGCTCCCCTTGAAGGTTGTAATCCACCTTTACTAGAGCAGTTAAAGCAGTCGGGCAATAAAGACGAAAAGAAGGGGAAATGTTCAAGCATGGATCACACACATGCACCACTTGGCATTCGCTCATATCCAGCCAGGAAATGGTGCAAAATGCTACTCCTCCACAGTAAGGCCAGCCAGGGCTTTCCGGGGCCCCGGGCCAGGCTTGTGTTGCTGTGGTGAGGGTGGAGCCGTCAAACAAAAGGAATCACAAAAATGTCTCATAAAGGTTACATTCAAGACGTTTACAAGCCCTGAAACTTTTGAACATTTCCCCTAAACTAAACTGTACTATAATATGTTAATTTCCTCTGTATACCTTCCCTATTGTAGTTATATAGTAATAAAAAAAGAACATTAATGTTGTCATTTGATTCTCCACAGGTGTATCTTGAGGCTCCAGAGCAACTAGATGAGTGTAGACATCTAAAGCAGAATCTGTTTGGTTGATTGTTGATTAAAAGTTTGTCGCATGAAGTTAGATTTTGAAATTATATTCCAAGTCACTTTTATAAACATTTTTGCTTGATTAACTCGTTATGTGCTTTACTGTAGAGATAGTGCTTACGGGTTTTTGATGTGAACAAAAACGAAATTTTGAAACAAATTGATTATATTTGACACTTTATTTTGACTCCAAATCACAACTATCCTTGATTTCCAAACTTTTTTAGACATTGTGATGAACGCTGAATAAATTATCTTTGGCGAATTTGATAAGCTACTGAACTTGTAACAGCCCTGGCTGTCTTTGCTAACATGAATGGAAAAAAAGTGATAAAAGTAATAATTTGGGTGTGTTTATGGATAAGTGGAAATTCTCAAAATGCAAAGCCAAACTTAAGTGGCCAATGGTGATTACAGTGTAACTACAGATACTGATGGTCATATAGTATATGCAGTTGTTGATCCAAAGTGCATTGACATTTGTGCCACTCTATGTTGTCACGGGAACCATGTAGTTTTTTCTGTAGCAACCACTATGTCTGCATATCATTCAGGTGTAGCACAACAGCCTCATCTGAGTTTTTCTGGAAAGTAGGATGTGTTCACCTGGTCTGTGCTGGTATAGCATTTTATCAAGCTCAGAGGACTCCAAAGCTCATTGACCCATTCATACACACTTTTATAAAGGTGTATGAAAGCTACCACCAATGGTGGTAAGCTACTATGTAGCCACAGCTGCCGTTGGACAGTCTGACAGAAGGGGGCTCCCATACAATCAGCATCACCGGACCCTCTAACCACCGCCAGAAGGCGAGGCGGGTGAAGTGTCTTTCACCTGTTATTCCTTCTGATGCCCATTATAGTTTGGCCAGAACCCCAGAGTGTGTAAACATTGGTCCCGAATGAACTATTCCTTCTGGGTCTTTGCTAGAGAACGTATTTCACGTTGTCATGACTTTATTGAAAACACCAGTGGTGTTCAAGGTAGCAGATTAATCCTGAAAGCAGAACTCAGCACAAAGGCACCGTCATACCCTTAGGAGAAGATCAGGTGGGTGTGGTCTTGAGCTATGTTATTTACGGCATACAGTTCCAAAGAAAGATACGGAGGAAAACGTGAAGAAAAACAACATTGTACCTGCCCACCATCCTTCCTCGTTAAGCATCCACACCTTTAATAATGCCAAGTTCTACATCCAAAGCCAGCGGGGAGCCATGTGTTTGACTACGCGGCTGTGTGCAGTATCAGGGTGGGCCGGGGTAGCCTGGGACTGATTGTTAAGAGCAGAATTTGAGGGGGTTGTTGCCTGGTTGGAGTTTCGCAGCGCCTGCTGTGCTACCACACAGCTGCACACATATTTCATCAATTTAGTTTTGTGTGTTCCTGAATTAACGGGAGAGGACTATGTCGTGAATAATTCAACCGAATGGTGTTTGTTAAGACGCTGGCGCACACACCGCCCTGCTTCAAGTCCTGCTACAGGCTAGTAGAGGGTACGGAGCCGAGGCATTGTTTTGGGTCTGTTTATGTCAATGTGGTGTTTGAAAAGTTCAAACGTGTTTAAAAAAAAACATAATTTCTGGGAAAAGGTTTGTTAAAAAAACAAATAAACTGGTAGTTAGCTTACGGGGCCACTCTCACTCTGAGAGAGCCACATAAGTGTGACCTTGCCAATAAATCTCACCAAACTCACAACACTGGGGATGGAACTTGAGAGCCATCAAGTTCCATCCCCTGTATTAAACAATTCTAATTGGATATTATTTGTGGTAATAAAGTGAAAGTACAGTTACTGCTGCTGTACATCTGTGAGAATTGGGTGTTTACTACTTTGAGAGACAACAAAATGTCCGTTTTTGTTTCAAGTAATCAAACAGTTCTTTGCTCAAAACTATATGGAAATAGTGATAGAAGTAATTGCCAAATACATAGATTGGTACATTAGCGATTTAACTTGGCATGGTTAGTATAAAGTAGAGACTTTGACTTTGAACTAGTATTGGTGATGTTACTTGCTGTTTGGAGATGCAGTAAAAGACATTTTAATGCTGTCCGACAGCGGAAACAGCTGGTAGGTCATCTGAGGTAAATGTTGCTACATCAGAATGCATTTTCTTTTTCTTTTTAAAGAATTCCCAAAACTGAGAAAGTTTTTTCAAATTCTGTTGTTTCCATTGAGGTTTCCTAATGTGATACTTCTGAAAAACATTGACAGAAACACAGCTAGTGAATCTTTCTCACACTGATGTTTTTGCTGTCGCTGTTAGGTTTCTGTGTCCACTTGGCCCTCGACTACCTGTTTTTCTTCCAGATCTCCGAGCCCCGTTAGATTTGATCTATCTTCTATCACAATAATCTGAAACATCTTATCTGCTCATGCCACTGTGAAAGAAAAGAACGAATGCTATGACCACAAGCCAACAAATGTGGTACCGCTAAGTAAGGTGAATAAGATTTTTGCACATTTATGAGTCAAGCGTCGGTCTTAAGACTTATGTGTTAGTCAGTGCAACAAATATGATGAGATCTGTCTCATTAAGCGCTTCTGATGCAAAAATCACATTTGCTTTGTCGGCGCACTATTGGATCACTCAGGTTGTCCCATTTAGGCACCCATATGTCACTTTAAACTGCAGACTCTCCATACAGCAAACACACAAACACGTTATCCAGCATAAGCCCCGACTAAACCCAGTTTTCCCACTTACCAGACTAACACATCTGCACTCTGACACACTGAATTTTCACGTGACTTATATAGGTCATTTAAATGAGTCCAGCTTGCTGTAGCTAGTGAAGTATGCGGAGCAGGGGGGGGGGATTTCTTTTTTGCCGCAGTGTGTCGAGGCCAGCGAGGCAGACATGACTTGACAGGCTCTCTGCCCAAAAGGCCGGCACGCGAGCTCCTCTGACCCGATGAAATATCAGCAGTATCATCTGGAGCAGAAGTAGTGTGCTGCTGTGTGTGCTTTAGCTTAAAGCCATCTGGGACAGAGATACACTGCTTATTGAGGTCAAATAAAACGGATATGAATAATGTTGTTCAATTCTTGTAAATCATTAGTTCTATCCATTTTTTTTTCTTCCTTGGAACGGCTCAAGAATATAGTTTAGCCAGTTTGGGACCTAAATCTGTAATTATTTTTTATATTTGGAACGGTTGTGATTTCATTTGATTTTAAGGTGATTTTTATAAAATCAGATTAAGTGAACTTTACTTACATCTGAGTTGTAAGAAATTATTGGTTAATGTGGGTCTTTAGTTTGGCAAGAGATAACTGGCATATGATGTTCAAAGAGTCAGGTCAAATCAAATCGAACTTTAGTTTGTTTGCCTAGAAAGTCCAGTTTGTTTGGGGAGGTGTGAATGTCCAATCGAACTATGAGGCGGACCAAAAACGCAAACTCTGGTACAAACCTCGGTATCGGTTTGGTTAAAGTGAACTCCGGCTCGGGTCGAATGCGCATGTGAACGCCGAGTGGACCGGAGACCAATCCAACAACAAGAAGCACACTATAGCACAAAACATTCTGGGTAAATACAACCATAACAAACGAGCTAGTGTAGCGCTAGCGCAAGAAATGGCTCACGATACAACAAAAGAGAAATTCTACAATCACGAAAATCTGATGCCGCTCCATTTTTGTTTGCATTTTGTGAAGAAGGAAGTTGCCCTCTGTGTCTTCTTCAGAGGTTATGAGGTCATTCTTCTCAGTAGTTCTTGGTGCAGTGCCACCACGGGCGATGAGGTGGAACAGCTTTTTTAAAGTCTTTAGCTCGTTTGACACAGTGCAGTGTGAAAACGAACCGCAGCAGCCGAAATCAGTTCAGTTCTGGTCCCCAATCGAAGCGAGTCCAACAAATATCAGGTGTAAAAACACGCAGGAACAAATCACCTCTTGCCACCCACGTCCTTTCCTTGGAATATTTTTTGCTTTGCCACATGAAAGACCGTGACAGCTTACACCTGGGTTAAATCTTGATGCTAAGGTTAGATTTCAGCTGAAGAAAAACAGTCTTGGATGTATTTTTTGGTTGCCTCTTTAAACTTGCTTACCTCACATGTACATAAAGACTTCCCTCTTGACTTTTGCGTTCATTAATTTCTTTGTTCATACAGTTAGGACGTACATGTGATTCCTCATATATGTGTCATGCCCTGAGTCACTATTATGAGCTTACAGCAGTCCAATCTCTCCTCTCTTGTCTGAGCGCCTCATCCTGGATTTATGCACTTAGCATGTTTGCTGCCGCAGACGGTATTCAGGGATCAACTTGATGCTCATCAAAACTGGAGGAACGCTGTGCCGTGTTGAGCCTTTCTGGATGAAATGTGTTTTCAATGAATACACAGTATTTCTTCTTCCTTGTAGGCGAGCAGCCATTTCTGAACCCCGCACCAGGAAGCACGACGCACCGTGGAGACGGGCTGTCTGGCACGCTGATGGCCAGCTCTGGGTTTGGTGGTTGCCAGAAACACAGTGTTTGTTTGTTTGGTGTGCAAGTACCCTAGGTGTGTGTGTGGCGGCGTTTTGTCCGGGAGCATATCAATTTCAGTTCAGACAATTTCATTCTCTGGTCAGAGAATTTAGCGACGGCCCGTTCCTGGACCGCACCGCACACAAACAGAGGAGCTAAATTTTTTCACATTGCAGGCCATACTGTCACAACATATTTACATCTTCAACAGATATGTGACAAAATATGTTGTATAAAAGTGATATCCTGCAGCTTTAAACGTATTTTCTTAACCTGAAAATATGACTTTGTTTAATAAGATTAACAGAATCCCAGTAAACTTGACTAATAACTAACTACCCATATATCGAAGTTAAATAAAACAAAAGGAGCATCAGATAAGCCAGAATTTGTGTTTCCAGCACCTGGATGAGTTTTTGAGGAAGTTCCAACCTGAGGAGGTTTTCTTTCAGGATGGGTTTAGGGTTTTCGGACTCGGTCGGTTTTTATCTGACAGTTTCTAGATAGCAAAGGGGAATAAGGAGACAGGGAGGACACACAGCTAATGGACTCTGCTGGGAGCTGAACCTTAGATATCGCCGCAGTGGAATGACAACCTTTGCGTACGGTGGAAAAATGCTTGTACGTGTCTAGTTTCTGCCACTTTCTGCAATGCTGGTTGGTTGAATAACAACAACGGAGCAAATATAATACTGTCCTTTCTGTCAAAGCCACGCATTTCTTACATTAGCTAAAGACAATCGCTTGCTTGCTGCTCTACAAACTCATAACTCACAGGTAGCACCTGAACAGTTTGTTTTCGCCCATCCACAAACGACCTTTGACCTAATGTGCTCGCTGTAGACGGAGCACAATGAGCTCATGTTTCTGCCATCGACGGGCCTCGGTTCCCGTAATGCCGCGTGTTGAGATCTCAATGAAGAAAGGACACATTCTTTTGAAAAGTGCTTCGAATTGATAAACCTTCACTTGGTTCTGAGAATGCCAGGCTTTCGTCCTGGTAACTATGTCTCAAAATGTTAAGAAGTCCAGCTGAACAGTTCTCACAGTCTTTCTCTTTTCGACTGAAACAACAGTGTATCAAAATATTGATCCTTTTTTTTTTTTTGTGAAAGCAAGAAAAAGTGGTTTGACAGCTTTCTGTTGAAGCCGCGTCTTCTGGAGTGAGGACGACCTGTAGAAGAAACATCTGAGTTTTACCAACAATCTACTAGGATACCCTTGTCCTTGTTGCAATTCAAAACAAACAGCTGATGCATGAAAACAGAAAGCTGAGTTCGAGTTGGCGTTAAATGAGTTAACTCAAAATGTAAAAGTGAATTGAATCGTTGTTGAGTCAGCGTTTCGAACTTGCAGATTGAGATTTATTGGAACTAAAGTACCAAGACAAGTTTATTTGTATAGCACGTTTCAGCAACCAGGCAATTCAAAGTGCTCTTTACATGATAGCATGGTAGAGGCATAATAAAGAAAAGTAATGAAAAGTTGGAATACAGACTAAAATTAATGATGTCTGAGTTATTACTAATCAAAGGCAATGCTTGATTTAATGGAACTCTGTGTTTTCAGCATTTATGTCATTTTCTGGAAGTTTGCTCCAGATTAGAGGAGCATAAAAACTTAATGGTTGTTCTCCATGTTTGGTTCTGATTCTGATTCGATGATTTATGTACCAGCAGAAGTATTTTAAAGTCTGTTCTCTGAGCTCCAGGGAGCCGGTGGAAGGACTTTAGAACTGGGGCGATGTGCTGTTTTCCTAGTTTTAGTGAGAACACAAGCAACAGCATTCTTAATCAACTTAATTTGTAATTTACCTTTTGTATGCAGATCTGTGAAGACACTGCTGCAGTAATCAATGTGACTAAAGACAAACACATTGATGAATCTCTTTAGCTCTTGCTGAGACTTTAGTCCTTTAATCCAACAAAATGTTCTTCAGGTGACAGAAGGCCGACTTTGTGACTGTCTTTATGTGAGTCTGAGGGTTGAGGTCTGAGTTCATCACTACACCCAGATTTCATTCTGATCACTAGTTTCCAGCTGTAATAACTAAAGTTGTGCATTGACTCTTGATTGCTCCCTTTTGCTCCAAAGACAGTAACTTCAGTTTGGTTTCTGTTTAGCTGGAGAAAGTTATGGCACTTCCACACATTTATTTGTTCTAAGCATCTGTTCAGTGCTTCAAAGGGTTAATTGTCACCTGGTGACATTGATATGCCCGGCTGTATATAATCTGCATGGTTATGATAACCTATTTTATGATATGCTATTATCTGAGTTAGAGTGAACTTGTATATATCAAATAAAAGGCACCCCAGGATAGGACCTTGCGGTACTCCCTATCTGATTTTAATCACGTTTTATGATAAGTTGGCAGACTGACCTTCAGATAATGTAAACATGTAGTCTGACTTGCATGGAGTTACATAACTCTCTTTGACCCTGGCGTGCCTGTCTTGTACCCTTGTCTAAACTCATGAATAGACTCCCTGCCCCAGCTAAGATTGAGTGATGTCACTTGGCTGGTTGTTCCAGGCTCCACAAAACAGCCTCAGTCTCATTGAAGACATTACACAATTCTGTACCAGTTCACTGATCTCCAAAATGGTTGAGTGCCAGTTTAGATGTTTTCAATGGGCAGCTGCTTCTGAAACTCCTGTCATAAATCCGCTTTTTGTCCTGTTCTATCTTTGTAGGTCATTTACAGAGAGCAGCCATGCATTTCCTGCACATTTAAGATCCAGTAAATTGTCATTGTAGGAACTTTTACATCCATTAATAGGTCATTCTTTCAACACGTGTCCATCTGTATGTGTTTCTGCTCAGGGGTGGACATCCTGAAGCTGGTGGCGGCCCAAGTGGGCAACCAGTGGGTGGACATCTATCAGTCCCTGGCCAATGCCACCGAACGGGAGGTGGCCGCCTTCTCAAATGGCTATTCCTCCGATCACGAGCGAGCGTATGCCGCGCTGCAGCACTGGACCATCCGAGACAGTGGGGCCAACCTGGCCAAGCTGATCAACGCCCTGCACCGGCTGCGCCGCATCGACGTGGTGGAAAAGATCCGCTGCGTCATGGAGGACAACCCGCAGGTACGTTTCTGTCCACGTTCCACCCAGCTCAAAACGCTCCTAACCAGTTTGTTCTGGATATCAGGAAAAAAAAACAACAAAAAAACAATATGTGTGACCTTTGCTCGCATCAGGTTTTTCCCATTAAGGGCTCCATCAACATCAGGCGCACATGTTCTGGTACACACTGTTCTCTGCATGTCTGTTTTACTGAAATCTAATCTGGGAGGCAAGATTTCTCTGATTTTTCCCTCTGAAGCCGGTCCCGGAGGCTCAGCTGCATTCCCCACATTAAAGTACCACTTCACTTTCAGAAGATGATTTGATGTTTCAGCGCTAATTGCAGCCTGTGTTGCAGCATTCTCCAAAGTTTAGTGGGGGGAAAAAAGAGAGATAAGGGAGTCTTTAATACAACTTCGGTTCAGGATTCTGTGTGCACATGTGCCGGTAGGTCGCTTGTTGCATGCATACTTTAGTAAAACTCGAGGAGTTTTGACCTTGCACTGCAATCCATTATGGACATTTTGGATCATTCGTCACCATTTACTTAGCTTCTCTCCTTCCCTGTCCTGTCCTTCTGCTCTTGTTTCAACAATTTTTATTGAATCAGTGCTCTTGACCACACTCTCCAAGGTCAGGGCTGCACATTAAGCACACCAGCCAGATTCATGTGTTTTTTCATCTCTGCTTTATTATTATCAGATCACCTCAAGACAAAGAGTGATGCTGCAGAAGGTGCAGGTTACTAAAACTGCGTAGAACGGAAATGCCTGGCAAAATGGCAGTGAGGTAGAATGGTCTTGAACCAACATTGGGAAACATACTACATGGCTATAAGAAGAGAAGAGCTAAACAAATTTCTCTACTTCGTTCATCATCAGATTCCATGTCAAGCAGAAAGATAATAAGTTCCTGAAAACTAAGGATGCGCCAATAAGGAAGTGTGGGCCAATATATATATAAAATATCCATGACCAAAATGGCTGTTATGGCCTGTAACCGATATTTACTGATATTGTATATATTACATGTATTTCACCATGCTTTCGACACAAAATCAATATACTGATGTCATTACCAATATATCAGTCATCCCTACTGAAAACCCTTAGCTAACGTTCTCAATGCAGATGGACTTAGTAGATGCTCTAAAGCCTTGGGAGTATGGCCATTTATCGTACCGTTTACCATTTATTGTGATAAATTTCTTATCATGATTAGATTTTGATTTATGAATGACATAATACATTGCAACTGATGTTTAAGGACCACTAAAACTGCCCATATTTTCTCCACTGTTTTGTCAATAAAGATGTATCAATGAATAGCAATAAATCTGAAAACATGATTAAATGCTGTTATTGTACACATTTAAGTGACAAAAATCACACTTTGGATAATTAATGGTTCTTATCATCCATACCTAGTACTAGCTCATTTTTGTCACTTTTTTCTTGACTTCCTGCTCTGGATCTTCTAACATAATCTTACCGAGTTTTCACCCAAGTAGGTGATTAATGATTCCGTATTTTCTACGAAGTGAATTTGTACAACAGATCCAAGCAGACTTCTGGAGAAGGAGGACAGTTTTACCTCTAAGCTTCTTTGGTTAACTGTGATCCTTCATCTACCTTCGACCCTTTCACAAGAAATGAACAACGTTTGTGTTCCTTTTAAGGAAATGATAGTAGCACAAGCCAAGCAGGATCATAGAATATAAATAATTCAACAAACCAAATTCCATCTATATTGAAGTCTTAGTACATTTTGCATCTGTGAGGATCAGACGGTTTTGTTTAGGTAATCCAACTGTGGCATGCCAGTCCATGACTGATGCTAAAGTCATTTAGATTTGTTTCTTTGGCCTTTTCTCATTGTAACTTTTTTTTTAAAATGTTTCTCCTACTTATGCTATTCCAAGAAAAATGAAACAGTCGTAATTTATGGGCTGTTACTGTGGTCATGACCGTTTGATGAACTGCACTTTAGTCCTTCATTCCCAATGAATCAGTTGTGCTGCATTTTTGGGGAGCGTGTCAATGCATTTTCTTACGCGATGGAGATATCTGAGGCCGAGTTTTGCTTTGTCATCGTGCCAGTGGTTTTCCTGCTGCAAAAAAAAAAAAAAGAATGGAGCGTCAGCCTCCTGGTTGACGTTTCTATTTTTGTCCCAGCTTCACCGTGAGAGCTGAAGCCAG